>CM057254.1:3652844-3745344 GCA_029931835.1 Etheostoma nigrum
CCCAGGCGACCGCTGCCTCCGCCGACGAGGCGGACCCCCAGGCGACCGCTGCCTCTAACGACGAGGCGGACCCCCAGTCGTCGCTGACCGGCGCCTTGAACTCTTGGCCTGTCAGCCCCCCAGACCGGCCGGCCGGCCCCTCAGACCCTGACCGGCCGATCGGCCCCCCTGACCCAGACCGGCCGGACCCCCAGACAGGCCGACCGGCCCTCCTGACCCAGACCGGCCGACTGGTCCCCCAGACCGGCCCCCCTGACCCAGACGGTCCGACCGGCCCCCCTGACCCAGACCGGCCGACCGGCCCACCAGACCGACCGACCGGACCCCCCGACCGTGACCATAGACCCAGCACCTCTGACCCACGGCTGAGGCTCGGTGGTCCCGGCCCTCGGCCGACGGCCAACGTTTGTGGCCCTCGGTCGACGGTCGGTGCCCCCGACCCCCAGCTGGCGTCTGGGCCTCTGCCCTCTCTGGGCATTGGCTCCCGGGGTCCCCCTGGTCCCGGTTCCAGGGGTCCCCCGGGACCCAGTCCCCGGGCTTCCTGGGGTCCTGGCCCTAGTCCCAGGTCCCCAGGAATCCCGGCCCCCCATGTTTCAGGTTCACATAGTCCTGGTTTCCCTGGTCTTGTGTCTGTCCCTGTCTCTGTGCTTGTCCCCGTCACTGTGTCTGTTCCTGTCCCTGTCTCTGTGCCTGTTCGTGTCCCTGTGCTTGTCCCTGTGCCCTTGTCCGTCCCTGTGCTTGTCTCGGTCCCTGTGTTTGTCTCTGTCCCAGTGTTTGTCCCTGTTCCGGTCACCGTCTCTGTCCCTGTCTCCGTTCATGTTCCCGTTTTTCTTCCTTTCCCTGCGTCCGCCCCATCCAAATTGGTTCCTAAACCCGATCCGTCTGTCGTTACGTCGTCCCCGTGCGTCCCGTCCCAATCTGTTCCGTCCACGCCTGTCCAGTCTAAACCGGTCGTGTCCATCCACAAGCTTCCTCGTGCGCCCTCTAGTGGGCTTTCTCGTGCTCCTTGTGCGCCCCCCCGTGGGCTTCCTTGTGTGCCCACTTATGGGCTTCCTCGTGCGCCCCCCCGTGGGCTTCCTCGTGCTCCTCGTGCGCCCTCTAGTGGGCTTCCTCGTGCTCCTTGTGCGCCCTCTGGTGGGCTTTCTCGCGTTCCTCGTGCTCCCCTCCGTGGGCTCCCTCGTGCGCCCCTCCGTGGGCTTTTCCGCGTCCCTCGTGCGCCCCTCCGTGGGCTTTTCCGCGTCCCTCGTGCGCCCCTCCGTGGGCTTTTCCCGCGTCCCTCGTGCGCCCCTCCGTGGGCTTTTCTGCGTCCCTAGTGCGCCCCTCCGTGGGTTTTTTTTCGCGCCCCGGGGGGTTTTCCGTGCGCCCTCTAATGGGCTCCCCTGTGTGCCCACTAACGGGCTTCCTTGTGCGCCTCCTACCAGGCTTCTTAGTGCGCCCTCCTAGTGCCCTTTCCTTTGTCCTTCTTCGGTCCCTGTGTTTGTGAGTCACCTGTTTCTCTGCGTCTCTGTACCTCTTTCCCTTTTTCTGGTTGTTTGTGGGTTCCTCTCTTCTGTCCCTGTGTCAGTGTCTCCCTCGTTTTGTCCCTTAGGTCTGTCCCTCTCCTTGGTCTGGTCTTTGCTCATTCCGTCCTCCTTCTGGTTGCCTAGTCTCATTGTTCTTTGCTTCGGTCTCTTTTGGTCCCTGTGCCTGTCTGTCTCCCTCTCTTTGGTTTGGTCACGTCTCCCTCTCTTTTTGTCTGTCTGGCTTTTTGCGTCTCGCCTTCTCCCCTTTTGTCTCTCCGCCCTACTCGTCCTGTCTCTCGGTGTCCCGCTCCCTTCTTGTTACCTCTTTACGTGTCTCACACCCTGCCTCTGTCTCCCTGCGCTTTCCTCTCTCGATGTGTCTGTCTGTTTGACCCTCCACGTTCCTCTCACTCTGTCTGTGTCGCGCTGTCTCTCCCACACAACCCCTCTCGCAGTCCCTCGCCGGTCTCGCTCTCTCTCTGTCCCGCTATCTGGGTCGCTTTGCCTCCCTCTCCGTCCGTCCAGTCTCTCGGTCTGTCCCTTTCGCTTCGGTTTTTCTGCTTGTTTGTGTGGGTGACTCTCCCTGCTCCTCTCTGTTTTTCTTCAGTCCGTCTCATTCTCTCTTCTCTCAATGCCGCGCTTTTTCTGCCCTTGGTCGCTTCTCTGCTCCCTTTCTCGGTTCCTCTCCTCCTACTCCTCTCTTGTCTCCGTCCTCGCCCCATCCCGATTTCTTGTCTCCATCGCTCTCTTGTGCTTTCTGTATCCATCTGTCTTGTTCTCTGTGTCCCTCTCTCTCTTTGTCTCCCTCCTTTTGCTAGTTGTCTCTCCCTTTCTCTTTCCCTGTCGGTTTTGTTCTCCGGCCTGGTGTCTTATCCCCTCTGTCTTTTTCGTTCCCTGTGTCTGTCGTTCTGTCTTGTCCCCTGTGTGTCTCTCTCCCTCTTTCCATTGTCTGTCTCCCTCTGTCGGTCTTGCTCTCTGTCTTTCTCTCTCTCTCTCTGTGTTCCTTTTGCTCTCTTTCTGTCTGCCTGGCTCCCTGTGTTCCTCTTCTGTCCCTGTGTCTGGGCCTCTCCCTCTCGGTCTCTGTCTTGCTCCCTCTTTGCCTGTCTGGCTCTCTGTGTTTTGTCATCCCTTCGTCTCTCCTTAGCTCCCTCTCTCTCGCTCTGTCTCTGCCTGCCCCTGTGTTTGTCTGCCCCGCTCTCTCCCTGTATCCCTACCCTTTACCCCTCCTCGGTGGCCTCTCCTCCTTCGCCTCGTCGCCTGTTGTCTCGTCTCCTCCCCTCCTTGTCCACCTTGTTCCCTTATCTGTCCCCTTTAGTTTTCCCTCTCCTGTCCCACCTCCTCTTCTTGTGCCCTTTTCGGGTGTCTTTCCTCGTGCCCTACCCTTGCGCCCTTTTTTCTTGTGCTCTTTTCTCATGCCCTTCGCTCGTCTCCTCTCCTTTCGCCCCTTACCTGTCTCCTCGTCCCTTTCGTCTTGTTTCCTCGCCTCCTTTGTCTCCTCGCCTCCTTCGTCTCGTCTCCTCTTCTCCACCTTGTCTCCCCTCTTTGTCTTATCTCCTCTTTCGTCTGCTCTCGTCTCCTCTTTCGTCTCCCCGTTTTCGCTCCCTTCTCAGTCCCTCTCTCGCTCCCTCGTTCCTTCCTCTTCAGTCTCTCTCTTGTCGCCCCTTCGTTCCTTCTCCCGTCTCCTCCTTCCTAGTCCCTCTTGCGCTCCCTCCTTTCCGGCCCCTCTCTTGGTTCCTCCCTTGTTCCCGTCCTCGTTCCTTTTCTTGTCTCTCCCCTGGTTTTCTGCTCTTAGCGCCCTTTGGTCCCCGGGATTCCCTGTCCCTCGGCCCCCCTTTCCCGGGGTCTTCCGCCCTCTCTGGCTTGTTTCTGTTCTCTTTGGGGTTTTTTTTTGGTTTTGACATCTGGAATCTGTCTTTGGGGGGGGGGTTCTGTTATGGTTTGGGGTTTTGTTTGGGTTCTTTTCCTCCTTCTTCTTTGGCCTCTTTGTGTTTTTGTCCTTGTTTCTCCCTGGTCTTATGTTGCTGATCCTGTCTTGTGTTCCGCTGTGTCTGTTTGTTCTCCTTCCTGTTTTATTTTGGTAGTTTGGCTTCCTGTCTTGTCTTGTCTTGTCTAGCTTCGCTTTGTTTGTCTGATTGTCCTGCCCCGCCCTAATGTGATTCACCTGATGTCTCACCTGTTCCCCATCACCTCGTTACCTCTTGTATTTAACCCCTGTGTTCTCTTTGTCTCTTGTCGGATCATTCTAGATTGTTTGCCGTTGCCCTGTGTGTTTTCCTGTCTGCCTGTTGTCCCTTCCAAGCCCTGCTGTTCCTGCCCGAGCTCCTGCCGCCCCCTCCGTGAGTTTCCCTGGTGCCCTGTTTTCCCGTGTGGATTTTTGCCTTTCCCCTGTGCCTTCGTTTGGACTGTTTTTGGATTTCCCCGTTTGCTCCTGTATTTTCTTTTCTGTGTTGCACCAATAAACTTTCACCTCTCTGCATTTGGGTCCTCCTTCCGCTCCCCCTGACACCAATCCATTATTACGTAATTTCGGGGGGTTGAAATCTCTATCTATGTAGGTCCCCAAACACCTAGGGGGAAAAAATCGCAATAAAACCTTTGCAAAAAAAATCTTCTTAAGAACTGTCCATAAAAAAACTTGAGAAAAGCATCAAAAACATTGAAAATGTGACAAATTGTCCAAAAACTTTGGAAAAAACCCAGAAAGGATTATTGAGGGGGACTGTAAGCTCCCCCTACCCCCCGTGAATTAAGCCTATGGGTCAATGCCCCACTGCAGCTGGTAGGCTTCTGGTTTTTCCAGGCTTCTGGTTGGCCATGATCTTCTTCTTTGACAGCATGGCTTCAGAGTTACTGATATTTTTCTGGATGTTGGTTTGGTTATGTCCTTGAAATTGCTTTAATGTGTTTATGCATTTGCTCTAAGATTTTTTGTGCAGACGGGATTTTTGAGAAAAAAAAACCTGTTTACAAAAATACATATGGACTGGTCTTATGAAATATGACCTGCCAAAAGAATAATCTTTTGTAGTTGTTTTATCCTTCATAAAGAACAGCTACTGCGCTTCCTATAACTTAAATGTATGTCGGTTACAGAATTTAATCCATTTTCACCCTTAGGGAAAAAACTCAGTTCATCCATACATTGAATATGTTACAATAAACAATTTGTTTGACCAAAAATATGCCTAAAATATGCAACCGCATCGTCTCTTTTCTGTTGTTTTTGAACAAACTCTTGACTACTCTTCCAGCTTCAAAAGAACTAGTAAACCCCGGCTGGTATTAATATTACTTCATTTTAGGAGTACATTGAGCTTTTTCCTCCTCGGCCTCATTCCCCTTCTTTCTTTCTTTTCCTTCCTCGTCATTCATTCATTCATTCAGTCATTTCCCGCTCAAAGCTTCTGGCTGTGGTAATTTAGAAACTTCCAGTTTCATCTGTACACAACCAACAAGTTCAACTTTCACTTTCACTAAATCCAGTCTTTCTCAGTAGCAATGTTGCATAAGGAGTTGAGTTGAAATTATGAAATGTCAAAATCAACCCACTACATGTTGGTGTAATGAGGGGTCATAGCGTTGCTTGAAATTAATTGCACAACAGGACATGTGAAGCAGGACTGTGTGTGTGTGTGTGTGTGTGTGTGTGTGTGTGTGTGTGTGTGTGTTTTATCCGCCCTGGACCATGCCTTGTTTCCAGAGAAACCTTGACTCAGTTATGAAAACACATCCATGATAACTTTCAGAAAAGCCTTCACATTGTGTGTGTGTGTGTGTGTGTGTGTGTATGTGTGTGTGTGTGTGTGTGTGTGTGTGTGTGTCTGTGTGTCTGTGTGTGTGTGTGATGCCATGGTGCATAAGAGCCTACAGTAAAAAGCCATAAAACAGGTAATATTTAACCAAACAGTGTTCCCCTGCTGAGCTATACAGTACATCTGGCCTCATTCAGTGGAAACCTTTACACAAACATAAAAAATGAGATTGTTCACATTTTCTTTTCCTGAGAAAAGGCATTTCATGTTTGCGTAACTCAACCTAAGGGAGGATCCCCGACCCAGATTCCATCCTATCTATCCTATCCTATCAGCCCTCAGCCATTTAACCTCGAGCTGGGATTGTGAAGTAACAACAGGTGAACTTGGGTGTTTCTAAGCCTTAGTTATGCAGAAATAACATAATTGAAAAGATGAAAAATACCTTTTTTATAACTAACTAGACACCATACATTGCAGGTGCTGTGTGTCTGAGCCTCAGTCAAAGCAGTTGCGTTTGCTAAATATGGTCACTACATGTACATATGTGACAGTATGTCAGAGCTCACAGATCAGGAGCTCCACTTCATGTTTTCAGTTCTGCCTTTCTTCTGCTTTTGATTTATGTGAAACTGCTGTGACAGCGTTAGATGTATGTGTGTGTGTGTTTTAATATATTTGGCAATATAGTAAAACCATGCAGTGTCAGTGGTTTCTTTAAAATATGTGTCATCAGCGATGGTTAGACAAAGATGGGAAATGATGTAGAGCATTGACAAATACTAAGTGATACTGGTTTGGTTATTAGCAGTTTAGTGGGGAA
Source organism: Etheostoma nigrum (assembly GCA_029931835.1). Classification (NCBI taxonomy): domain Eukaryota; kingdom Metazoa; phylum Chordata; class Actinopteri; order Perciformes; family Percidae; genus Etheostoma; species Etheostoma nigrum. Next base: position 3,658,922 of record CM057254.1, read on the forward strand.
ATTAAAGACTCAGCCAAGCAACCCCGACTCCTAAAAACTATGTCGTCATACAACTAAACTGCTTTCTCAATTACGAGAAGAATGTGTTAAATCAAACGTAATCCGGGGGGAAGTAAGTTTACTTCAAAACGTAATTGAGAATGCAGTTTAGTTGTATGACAATGCAATATGCTAAAGGGGGAGGGGGGTTTAACTTTTTAGCCTACTTTTAAGTAAAAGTAACTTTAAGTAAAACCTAAAGTTACATTTGTTGGATCATCAGTGGAGGAAAAAGTAGGCTACTCACATCTTTTACGTAAGTGAAAATATAAAAGTGTTAACAGCATATTGTACTGAAAGTATTAAAGTAAAAGTACATGCTGGTCCCTCTCAGAATATCACATTATTGGAATATTATGATCAATGCTTTAACACGTATAAGCAGCACTTTTAGTGGGAACACCATAGCAGGAGGAATGAGAGGGGGAACGCCAGAGCAGGAGGAATGAGAGGGGGAAACGCCAGAGCAGGGGGAAAGAGAGGGGTAAACGCCAGAGCAGAAGGAATGAGAGGGGGAAACGCCAGAGCAGGGAGAATGAGAGGGGGAAACACCAGAGCAGGGAGAAAGAGAGGGGTAAACGCCAGAGCAGAAGGAATGAGAGGGGGAAACGCCAGAGCAGGGAGAATGAGAGGGGGAAACACCAGAGCAGGGAGAAAGAGAGGGGTAAACGCCAGAGCAGAAGGAATGAGAGGGGGAAACGCCAGAGCAGGAGGAATGAGAGGGGGAAACACCAGAGCAGGGAGAAAGAGAGGGGTAAACGCCAGAGCAGAAGGAATGAGAGGGGGAAACACCAGAGCAGGGAGAAAGAGAGGGGTAAACGCCAGAGCAGAAGGAATGAGAGGGGGAAACACCAGAGCAGGGAGAAAGAGAGGGGTAAACGCCAGAGCAGAAGGAATGTGAGGGGGAAACACCAGAGCAGGAGGAATGAGAGGGGTAAACGCCAGAGCAGAAGGAATGTGAGGGGGAAACACCAGAGCAGGAGGAATGAGAGGGGTAAACGCCAGAGCAGAAGGAATGAGAGGGGGAAACGCCAAAGCAGGGGGAATGAGAGGGGGAAACACCAGAGCAGGAGGAATGAGAGGGGGAAACGCCAAAGCAGGGGGAATGAGAGGGGGAAACACCAGAGCAGGGAGAAAGAGAGGGGTAAACGCCAGAGCAGAAGGAATGTGAGGGGGAAACACCAGAGCAGGCGGAATGAGAGGGGGAAACACCAGAGCAGGAGGAATGAGAGGGGGAAACGCCAGAGCAGGGGGAATGAGAGGGGGAAACACCAGAGCAGGGAGAAAGAGAGGGGTAAACGCCAAAGCAGGGGGAATGAGAGGGGGAAACACCAGAGCAGGCGGAATGAGAGGGGGAAACACCAGAGCAGGGGGAATGAGAGGGGGAAACATAGCAAAAGATATTAATATTTAAACCAAAATGTATGTAAAGGTAGCCATAGTCTAAGTGTCAAAGACATCAGCATGAAATGTGGCAGTCAAAACATTAACAAAAGATGAACGGATTAAAACAGATTACAAATTATAGAATACACCAAATGACAAACCTTTGCCATGGAAATTACAACAGAACCCTCTCTCTCTCTCTCTCTCTCTCTCTCTCTCTCTCTCTCTCTCTCTCTCTCTCTCAGCAAGCAGACGGTGCTGAAAGGTTTAAGAGGTCAGTGTGGTATCCAGATTGATGCTGCGCCGTGAAGTCATCGCTGACCCTGTTGACTATTAATACCGTGTGATCGGAGCGCCAACCCGCCGGCTAAATATCACATTCTCTATTTTTATATTTGAAGGGTTTCTTAGCGAGCTCTGTGAGTTCACACCTACCAAACTCCTGTGTTTTGTTGTTGCCGAGATTTAAAAACTAAAAACCCATGGTTGTCATGTTATTTTGATATTATTTATGTAGGGATCAAGACACAACACTCCCACTCAAAAAGCAAGGTTACAAAATATAGTTTTAGACAATTATTATACATTTATTTATTATTTTATTCATATGTAACACGAGCGTTCCCTTGGCCTTTGGAAAATATGCCTGCCTCTATGGGAATTTAACATAGGGGTGTGTGTATTTATGCCCTCTGTATTTTAAGGAAGACTGTATCTGAAGTCTCTTTTATATAGACCTTAGTGGTCCCCTAATACTGTATCTGAAGTCTCTTTTATATAGACCTTAGTGGTCCCCTAATACTGGATCTGAAGTCTCTTTTATATAGACCTTAGTGGTCCCCTAATACTGTATCTGAAGTCTCTTTTATATAGACCTTAGTGGTCCCCTAATACTGTATCTGAAGTCTCTTTTATATAGACCTTAGTGGTCCCCTAATACTGTATCTGAAGTCTCTTTTATATAGACCTTAGTGGTCCCTAATACTGTATCTGAAGTCTCTTTTATATAGACCTTAGTGGTCCCCTAATACTGTATCTGAAGTCTCTTTTATATAGACCTTAGTGGTCCCCTAATACTGTATCTGAAGTCTCTTTTATATAGACCTTAGTGGTCCCCTAATACTGGATCTGAAGTCTCTTTTATATAGACCTTAGTGGTCCCTAATACTGTATCTGAAGTCTCTTTTATATAGACCTTAGTGGTCCCCTAATACTGTATCTGAAGTCTCTTTATATAGACCTTAGTGGTCCCTAATACTGTATCTGAAGTCTCTTTTATATAGACCTTAGTGGTCCCTAATACTGTATCTGAAGTCTCTTTTATATAGACCTTAGTGGTCCCCTAATACTGGATCTGAAGTCTCTTTTATATAGACCTTAGGGGTCCCCTAATACTGGATCTGAAGTTTCTTCCAGATACCCAGGGCTCGGTTTACACCTATCACCATTTCTAGCCACTGGGGGACCATAGGCAGGCTGGGGGAACATGTATTAATGTTAAAAAACCTCATAAAGTGACTTTTTCATGCTATGGGACCTTTAAAAGGAGAATTTCAGAAGATATGTAAAAATCAAAGAAATGCCCTTAGACCTTAGAGGTTTAATGCAAAAAGTAGGTATAAAGAAAGATGTAAAACTGTTTATTTCATTATCATTTTCAAGTTAAGTCAATGTTGGCTAAATGTAAGAGACAAACACTACCAGAAACTCAAAACAAAGGCCTGTCTGCGGTTTTCTCACTGTTTCTTTTTAAAGTTGTGTTTCCCTCGGGACAATAAATCATGTTTTATTGTTTTATATCTGTGGTGATCTTTGAGTCTTATATAAACACATTTAATTCAAACTTGGAGGAGGCAAAAAAAAAAAAAACTCACATTGGCTAACCACCGTACTCTCACTTTCACCTGCTGCCAGCTGTACTGCAGAGAGTAAACTGTCAGCCACCCGTGATATCGGAGCTGTAGGTTTCACTATGAGGGAACAGAATCGGGGTATCAGGGAGTTTCTTATAAAGAGAGAAGAAGAGAAACTGAAAAGAAAAAGGAGCCGGGTCGTCTGTGTGATTTTTATGGAGGCATATCTCATTGATAGTTGACATTTTATATAACCTTGTTGTTGTTTATGCCCTTATTAGGTCTGCCTAGCTAGTGTGGAAGCGGTGTGTGCAAGCGTTCGACATCTGAATCTCTCAACTTTCCCTTTTTATTCAATTTCTACAGACAGCCCACACATGATACATTGTGTCATACATGTGTCAGCTAGTTAAACTAAAGGGTTTTTGTAATGTAATTGTTTTCAGGTTACTATAGTGCATGGATTTTCAAATTTTTTTACCAAAAGGACCCCTTAAAGGGGCATTACGCAGTTTGGGCCATTTCATCGAGGTTTTCTCGGCTCAACCATGACAATAGTGTGAAACGTTCCTGAATTCTTGAATGGGCGTATGTGTGCAGTGCCGTGAAGCAATTTGTTACATCACGAGACCTGATATCACACGATACTTCCTGACGCTGAGGCCGGCGGCTCGGCAGCCGACCGTCGCAAGGGTGGTTTATCCTCTCACAGGCGCTAGGGGGAGCGAGACGACCACCACTCAACTCGATAAAAGTCTTATAACCATTACTCCGAAGCTGTGCAGTTAAAGTACCTTAAGCATAGTTCCCCTTTAACTGAAAAAGAGATGGAGAAGAGACCCCCGACATATACAATGGAGTTACATATTAAACTGGGCCTCCAATAATATGTGGGAGTCATAAAACCTTTATACATACATTTTTAATGCATATAATACTAAGCTATTAAAATCATTGTTGCCATGAAGTGGATCTGTGGGAAGCTACCATGACGCCTTTTTCCATTACATGGTACCTGGTCGACTTGCCTCGCCTCTACTTGCTTTCTTTTGGTTTTCCATTATGAAAAACAATCCAGGTGATACCAACAGGTGATGTGAAAACCTGCAGACTACCGATTGGTCGGAGAGAATCGTCACTAATTACTGTGTCATCATTGCTGGCGACAGACGGAGGTGTCCTGAACAAACCTGTCATTTTTAAATACACTGAACAAAATAATAAAGGCAACGCTGAACTCAAAGATCACACAACACAAAAGGCTGATTTCTCTCAAATATTGTTCCCAAATCTGTCTAAAAGGCCCACCTGTGCACTAATCACGCTGTCTAATCAGCATCTTGATACCTGTGATAGACACCTGTGAGGTGGATGGATTCTCTCTGCAAAGGAGAAGTGATCACTAACACAGATTTAGACACATTTGTGAACAATATTTAAGAGAAATAAGCCTTTTATGTACATAGAAAAAGTTATTTTGTTAATAACATGTTGGATTCATATTAAGGCTTTTTTTTCTTCATTTTTTTGACCCTTTGTTGTCTTCCCGTTTTTTTTTTTTTATAAATTTCCCGCTCACATTTCATAACTTTAAAAATAAAATCCCAACGTTTTGCACACTTTTTACCCCAATCTTTTGTCACTTTTACCAATGTTTTTGTAAATTTTTGGGACTTTTTTGTTGCCCCCCCTCCCTGTTTAGAAGGTTTTTACTGACATTTCTTTTCATTTTTTTCACCAAATACTATAAAATTTAACAAAACTCCCAAATTCAAAGATTTTTGAACTGATAATTTATTTGACTTGTAAAGAGGGTTGTAGGGAACCATCAACTTTGTATCTGATGTAGAAACCTTTTGAAAAAGGGTCCCGGACCCCCTGTTGAGATCTCTGTTGTGGACTAATCCAGCCCTCCAGCCACAGAGTCCAGGGAACAAAGGCTTGGTTGTTCTATGGTTGTTTCGTGAGACTGCAGTTTTGAAATATTGGGATGATGAAATAAAAAGGCTGATGATGATAAGTGTTGTTGGTAAAGAGGAGGATGAGGAGAGGACGCTTCCCGTGCACCGACCCGGTGTCTTCTTTCCTGGTTCCCTGCTGGTTGCCCGGTAGGATAAGGGGCATTATTTCCCGGAAAGGAAGAGGGTGACGTAATCCGCTCCTGCTGAGAATAAGAGAGGAGGAGGAGGAGGAGGAGGAGGAGGAGGAGGAGGAGGAGGAGGAGGAGGAGGAGGAGGAGGAGGAGTTGTGAACGTTACAAACAAGATATGATTCAAAACATCAATACAATAATCTAGTTTTGTAATGTATATATTTATACTACAAAGTCACAAAATATGACAATCAATTCAATATTTTATAAATGATATCGAATCAAATATAGATAAATATAAAATCAACGTAAAATTAATGTAAAATTAATTATATTTAACATATATTTAACATTAGTTATTATTTGTGTTGGCTATGCATAATTCATGATATAGTATATATAATAATATTCATAGGTATTATAAATGGATACTTATACTTGTAATTCAACTGTGAATATTACAAAATCATCTGTAATAGTAGTTAGATTTGGTCACATTTTAATAATCTGTGGGAAAACCATGAACACATTCAGATCAAAACAATAACAGACTGCCATGAAATGAGGACTCTTTTATACCACCTTTTTCTTTTTTGAAATGTTTTCTTTTATTTGACTTTCTATTACTTGGGATGCAAATGTACCCCTCCCCCTCTTTTCCTTTAGGTCCAGGTTGAGTCATTCTTTCCGGGAAGCTCTTCCTCCTCCTCCTCCTCCTCCTCCTCCTTCTCTTCTTCTTCTTCTTGTCACGAAGGGTCCGGGAAATCCCCGTCTTCACCCTCCCTTTCTCTCGCTCGCCCACCCTCCCTCTCTCCCTCCCCCAGCATCACACCACTGAGAAAAGAGGCGGGGTGTGAAACGCGGCAGATGGATGGATGGATGGATGGATGGATGGATGGATAATGCATTGCATCGCAGCTCATGTTAACGTGGTAAACAGGGTTTTAAATGTTGGGGCAGCCGTCCGGGATCATTTGCACATTTGATCTGAGTGATTCACAGGCTTCCGGTGAATCTCAGTGTTGCTGACACAGAGCTGCGAGGCGAGCTGAGGACCGACCGTAGCACACAGCTGAGTACAGCTGAGAACATGGCAGCATTCAGAGAATACAGTCAACCATTCACTGCATTCACATCGTGTTGAGTCTGATGGCCCCTGCATTAGCAATGAGCATTTCTGTGGTTCAATGAAACCTGAATGCTGTTATATATTTCTGGGGCTCCAGCCCCCCAAAGTTTACCCAAAAGCCCCTGAATCTTCAAAGGTTTTAGAACAACTTTGTGTTATTTTCCCTCAGTCCCTCTGACTGGAGCAGCACATCAAAGCCCCTACCCTATGTGTGACTTAAAAATAGTACCATCAAACCATGTTGGGCACTTTTTAGGTGTCAGAAATGAAAATAAGTCATCCTCAACATTAGTTGTGTTCTGGTTTCAGAATGATGAAGACATGAAGATATAAAACAGGGTGTTGGCTCTACAGGAGGGTTCTTTTTCTTGGCAACGTTCCTGTCTTTCCCAAATGGTGTACATATTTTTAGGCATTTTATAATCAAATGGCTTGACAAAATTGAGGAAAATGTAGCATGCCACCCTAGATTTGGGCTGAGCCCCGAATGTTTTACGTCTGGCTTCGCCCTTGGATTGATAGCCTATAAAAACTCATATTCAACAACTTTCAAACTTTATTTTGTGTTGTAATTTACCACTCTTTGTTGTGGAACTTTAGAGCGTTTCACCATGATCTTCGCTCTTGCAGATGAAGGTGGCCCAGATGGAAATACAGATGTGTACATCTGATTTGCATGTCATTGTGACCGTTTGGTGACTCTTGGTGGTTGTTCTGCGTCTTGTTGGGGTCGATTCGTGTCTGTTGTGGTTGTTTTGTTTCTCTTTGTAGTCATTTTGCGTCAGTGTCTTTTTTTTTGCGCATGTATGTTTGTGGTTGTTTTGTGTCTCTTAATAGTCGCTTTGTGGTCCTGCACCCAGTAAGCCTGTTCACTAATCCAACCACGATGCTAATACGAGTTATTAAGAGTTACATTGATAGTGTATCGCCCTTGGTCTATTGTATCACATTAACTCTATTGCATACTTCTCTACATCTCTGTTAAAAGTATGTGTTTGATCTTGAGATGATTTTCTTTGTTTCTCTCACTCGAAAAGCAACATTTGTTGCCTTGCGGCTTTTTTCACTCCAACTCCCTAAATAAAGAGGAAGCTTTTCATGTTAAAGTTGATTATCCTGCTCCTGAACCTAACACAGTGGGTGGTTGTGGCTGCGTAGGCGTCATTTGTGGGCTTTTATTAATGCCACAGCTGAGTGCAACAGCGTGATAGAAATGAACTGTGTCAAAGGTACAAGCATCATCTTTTATAAAAGGAACCACATTGTGCCAACTAATGTGAGCCGAAGGCCATAGAAGACAATAAACAGTGGGGTTCAAGTGTTTTTGTCTTTGCAACAGTTCCCTCACCAAACAAGTCCCACTGTTTGATTTTCCCACAGCCCCACAACACCTTCAACCTCCCAGTAAGGTGTTTTTACTGCATGAAACTTAAGTCACACCTTAGTGCAGTTCAGTTTGAAGCCAGCTGATACAGCAGCTCTGAATATCTGATACCACCTGCAACAGCAACAAAGGGATTGTGTGTGTGTGTGTGTGTGTGTGTGTTTCCAGACACTGAGTGTAGCAGGAACTGCCAAATAAGATTTGAGTACTTTACCAGGTGTTTATATGCCTGTCTGTCTGCACAGTGGCACTTCTAGGTTCTGTTGGGGCCCTAGGCAAAAAATCCAGGGGGGCCCTCAAAATATTAGATAGACTTTATTTATCCCACAGTGGCAAAATTCACTGGTCACAGCAGCACAAATGCAACACTACAAATAAGAAAAGTACACATTAAATATGAATAGAATTCTATAAAAAAAATAGAATAGAAAATTGAAAAATAAGAGTCAAATAAAATTGTATACAGGTGCAAAGAACATATACAGATATACAGATGAACATATGGAAATGAAATTGCTTTCACGTTTGAATTAGAATTAAAAGTTCTCCTTGGACATAGCTTTCATTATTCATTATCATTATTCATAGCTTTCATAGCATGCGTAGCTTAGCACGGATAAAGCCTTCACACGATCTTAACGTTGTGCTTTTTGCTAAATCCAATTCAAGCACTTTCAAGGTGCATGTTCAAGCATTTTTAGCTTATCACAGTGGTTTCTTAGCTGTCTTCTAGCCAACGCTCGTTACCTCCAGGCATGTTGTCTGAACAGACTGAGGCCTGAGCCGTGTTACATGGATAGCTCCTCGGAGTGAACAAGCTCATTTAAAGGGATGGTTCGGAGTAATTCCACCCTATGGTCCTTTGCACCATGACTTCAAGCTAAACTCTCCCGCCAGAAGCTTTTTGACCTTGGCCGAACATTGGGCAAGTGCTATGAGCTGAATGGCTTAGTGCAGGCGATAAGGGAACCAAATGTGTATCTTGTAAATTACCCCAGTAATAATGCCTGGAATGGTACCAAACTTCTACAATAGTACAAATAGGTTCTCTATTCATAATTCAATTCAATTCAATTTCAATTCAATTTTATTTATAGTATCAATTCATAACAAGAGTTATCTCAAGACACTTAACAGATAGAGTAGGTCTAGACCACACTCCAGAATTTACAAGGACCCAACAGTTCTAGTAGTTTCCTCCAGAGCAAGCAACAGTGCGACAGTGGCGAGGAAAAACTCCCCTTTGGGAAGAAACCTGGGACAGACCCAGACCCAGACCCTGACCCAGGCTCTTGGTAGGCGGTGTCTGACAACCGGTTGGGATTAGAATGAAGAGTGGCAATAACAGTCACAAAAAAATAGTAGTTTGTAGTAGTTCTTTGTAGTAGTTCATGGCATAGCAGGGCACTGTGGGGCGTTACAAGGCACAGCAGGACGTAGCAGGGCACAGCAGATCGTGGCAGGATGTAACATGGCATCGCAAAAGGGAACGTGTAGCGGGACCATGGCGACAGCTGCAACCATGATTTTGGAGCCTCCCTGATCCAAGGAAACATGCTGGGGGAAAAAGAACATAAGGACTCCGGGGAATGACTCCCCAGAGCTTTAGTAAAGCGAGGCATTGGGAAGTTTGTAAGAAGACGAGGAGTTTATTTAAATAGCACTTGCTTGATGGCTTCTACTCTCTGCTGCTAGCAAGCCAGCTCTCCGATTCTCCTCCATAAGTTGTAGCGCCTCGTCCGTGTATTCAGGCTCGAATAAGTACGGGCGACCTTCAAAATTGAGCCACTGATCGTCACGTTCGATGTTAACCTCAAACTCTGCCATTTTGTCGCTTCTTGCTTCTTCTTCACTACTTTACTGGCAGGCTCTTTCGGCAAAATATGTCATGCTCTGTGCAGGATCTATTGCCCTTGATCACCTCCACACTCACTTTCATTTCACTTCATTTCTTCCTTTTCCTTTCTCTTTTCATCCTTTCCTCATTTCCCCCCTCAGTCCCCCCCCCCCCCCCGCCCTTTCTCTTCTTTACCATCCTGTCTCCTGTCCTTTTCTTTGCGGTTCTTTTTTTTGCTCTGAGTCACAGATCAGCAGCCTTTTGTGGTTTAGTTATAAAGCAGCCACATTTTGGTGACTAAATTTGGTGTGTGTGTGTGTGTGTGTGTGTGTGTGTGTGTGTGTGTGTGTGTGTGTGTGTGTGTGTGTGTGTGTGTGTGTGTGTGTGTGTGTGTGTGTGTGTGTGTGCGCGTGTGTGTGCGTGTGTGATGTACAAGTGACCACAGATCATGGGACAGACTGCGGGTTGTGGTTGAGTCTTATCATAAGTTTTTAATCAAGTTTGGCAGCTGACCCATATTCATATGTGTGTTCTATATATGAACAGGGATGGGGGATAATTCAGTATAATGTATTTCCTGCGCCCCCCCCAAAGTATGTCATTATAATTATTGTACTGCTTTTTTTTAATTTGATTTTGATTTTGAAAAAACTGTGAAATCAAATCAATATTTCCAAAAATGTAGATGTCAGACGTGCCGACTCCGTGCACATAGTTGTGAAAACAGTTGGATAGTTTATCGGTCAGTGGTCGCCGTGATTTTCCAGAACAAGTTTCATGTTCCGTGACATGGAATTTGCATGTCATATTCAAAATCTGTGGTGAAGGTTAACGACAGCCGTCAGGCAGGAAACAATATGAAAATGTGCTGTGGCGACTTCCCAAAGACAGATGTCTAAAGAGTCTATAGAGGTCAGGGTTAAAACTCGACTAGTAAAAAACTACTTCCCATTGAAATATAGTCACTGAATTGCTGTTAAAACAAACTTAAATTTAAATAACTTTCACTTTTCAATCAGATGTAACCCACTTTTACTTTTGCTTACTGGGTTGTAGCCTTTCTGCCCTGTGGTTCATTTTTATGAATTACAACTCATATTTGATGCTTTATATCACGCTGCATTTGTCTCTACAATTTTGTGTATATAGTATGTATAATTACTCTTTCTAATATACTTTGAAATGTATTATTTCTCTATTGTTTTATAGTAGAGTTAAACCAAACCAAAGTGCTGTGTTAGTTTGATGAAGCTGCTAAAGTGTGAATTTGTATGTAGGCTCATTCTGTACTGCAGTCACCCAGTCTCTCCCCCCCCTCAGGTGTCATTAAACTTTTAATGATTTATTTCTTACACTTCTTCACTGCTTTCTCACTGCAGGCTGGATATTGCTTTATTTTTTAATGTGCTTAAGAACAAAACTCCCAACAGGAAGTTTATTATGTTCATACTGGATGAACTTTTAACCGTTACATAAATCATCTTCCTGCTATCAAGCTGCAGAAACTGTTGTGTTGCAACCGCCTCAAGGCTGACAACTTCTCGTTTGACTTGTTTCTGCTTCTGCAAGCGATTTTACCTCAAAGGTGAAGTTAAAGAGCAATCACAGCTCTCATCTGGATTCACAGTGGCTGGTTTTTTCTGCCAATCTTGCACAAACCCATCCTATTTCTGTCCTGTCCGATTTCATTGTTTGAGAGTCAGCAGCACACTTTTTTAAAGAGTTATTAAATTGCCAATGTAATTTGGTGGAAAGTTTGGCCCTGTGGCAAGAAACAAGTCTTTACTGTTGGGGCAACTTTAAACGTTTCTTAACATTCTGAGACATTACTTTTTGGGGTAGTCGTACTTATTTAAATGAGAAGAAAAAAATACATTGATGTATATTTGGATTACAACGGATGTTGAAACTTGCTATTTTCTGGAATTAACATAGCAGATTTGAAGAATTGTGCAGTCTTAGTCGAGTACTCTCTTTAATTTAAATTTGGTTTCTTTGTCATCACAGTGACAGTGATGTTATTAGAAATTAGCCTTATTGAGTAAGGGTTTATTAATATAGCACCTTTCAAGAGTAGCTGTCACAATAAACGACAAACGCAACTAAAAAAACAGACAGGAATTACAGTCATAGAAATACGCTTATATAAGATACAAAAAAACTTAACAGAAGCAGGTCTACATAAGTGGGTCTTCAAGTCCTTAATGGTATGAAAAACAGTCAAGATGAAATAAATGTGTGAATAATCATCTACATGTCAGCTAAAGACACACTGGGGCCTGAGTTTGGCAAAGTTACTTGGCTGGTAGAAACAGGAAACAGGAAATGCCTAGAGAGAAGAGGAAAGACAGCAAAGACTTTCTATTGCCGTTGGGGCAAAGCCAGCAGAAATAAGAACTTTTGTCAGAATTTAGCTGCTGAAAATGATCTTTCTTCCAATTTTCCATGGAGTTGCAGCAATTTCCTTTATAAAACCGAAATTTTTGCAGCATTGTGAGGCTATCGTCTGCATAACAACAAGAGGAGATATCTTGAAAATGACTTATCTGCCACAGAGGAAGACTTATACAATGCAAACAGAAATGGACCCAGCAAAGAACCTTGGGGAACACCACAAGTGCAGAGTTTCCGTTGATGAGACATAGTTATAAACAGTAACTGACTGAGCTACTCGGCTGATGCAGAGATATCTCACTGCACAGGTAGATTGTTTTTCCTATAAGACAACTGGACTTTTAGGACTCAAAAAAATTACTTCATGGTGTGGAGATTGCTGCATTTTGATGAACTTTAATGAAAAGGAAAGTAAAATACTTAAATAAGAAAACATCTACTTCTAATTCTGTGTACAACTGCATTAACATGTGCAAATAGAAACATGGTTTATTCTCCTGTTGCCCAACAATGAGCCTGCAGTGTGACAAAGAGAGACGAATAAGCCCAGTTTCTTGAGCTCTTATTATGTTATTATGCTCTGTCTCTCATTTGATGCAGCGTCCCATTGTTCCTGAAGGGATGATTATGTATCTTTCATAGAAACAGCGGGAGGTCTGTATAAGTTTTCTGCATTTGAAATGAATTTGGAGCTTGTTTCTGTGGCTGTGTGATCAGATTGTATGTGTCTTTAATCTTTTATCTGCATGTGAGGTTTGTGGCCGTTACATCAGCATATTTAGGAAATTGCTCCCCATTGGTTTATCCATGGCTGTATGTATGTAAATTATGTTAAATTAGTGTTTAAAAAGTTAAATACAAAACATGAAAGTAATATTTCCAGGAAAACAAATTGGTTGTGGAAAGTAACTAAGTAGTCTTTTCGTCTGAATGCACAAATTTTCTTTTTAATCTATATGTATACACAAACTTGACCTTGAGTTTAACTTTGCTGTACTTTTACTTAACTTGAGTATTTAAATTTTAAGCTACTTTATACTAATGCTCCACTACATTTCAGAGGTAAAAAAATTATACTTCTTACTGCTCTGAATTTATCCAACAGCTGGAGTTAATTTACAGATTCATATTTTACAAACCAGACTATGGACAGCTTATAAAATATGATGCTGTGCTGTAGTTTTAACTACCCGACCGGTCCTGTATAAAGTAGTTAAAATGCTCTACAGGTTACTGCTTACAGGAACAACAGCCTGAGGATGAGGAAACACAGGGTGTCACTGATGAGAAGAGACAATCGTCTTTATCCTTCATCATTATTTTTGATTGATTATGACAGTAAACTCTCATATGACGCAACAGAGGAAGAGCAAGATGTTGCGGAGATATTTACTAATACTGAGAGGCAAACTAATCTTGCCTGGAAATTCCTAGAAAGATTTCCATTTTTATAATTTCTTATTGACAGCTTGAGCCTTGTAGTTTCCATTTTTTTTTGCTGCACTTATATCAGTTTTCCCACCAAAATAAAAGCCTTTCAACAACCAAGAAGTATGTAATCTGTAGTGTGGGCACATCCTTTTCTTAGAAATCAACAGATATAAATGTAACACTCCCCTCTGTTGCAGATAAATATTAGTGCTGTCAAACGATTCAAATATTTAATCGCAATTAATTGCATTACTGTCATAGCTAACTCACAATTAATCTCAATTAAACGTACATTTTTATCTATTCTAAATGTTTCTTGATTTCTTTTTGTCCCATTATTTTTTCTCATTTTAATGCTCTTATCAACATGGAAAAGTAGATTGGATTGCTTTGTGCAAATGTTTTTTTTACACAACATTATATATATATATATATATATATATATATATATATATATATAGCCTACTGTAGTGTTCGATTTCACACTAACATTCTCACTTGGAGCACATAATCTCTCACACAATGTAACACTCAATAAAAGGGTGAAAAAATACTTTGACAAGGGGGGGAGGGGGGGGATTGGCATCAGCTGTGTGCTTGGCCATAACCCCCAGATTGGGGGGGGGGGTATTTCAGACTAGACGTCTGCAATGATCGCTCAGTTCACAACGACCAGACACACAGATTACTTTGGTCTCGTCAGTGGAACATTTGGCAACTTTTAAAAAGGAAACTTTCCATCCAGAATCTTCTCGGCGTCCATTTCGGTGTCTCACGCTCGCCATCCACTCAAAACGTAACGTTACTACTTGTTGGCCGGCTCGCAAGCCCAAACGGCCGTGTGTGCGGCGTGCCTGTTGTTTTGTTTCCGGTCTAGCTAGATCCGGTGGGTGTTGTACTTTTTCTAACGTTAAAAGTTGTTAAAAAACTACAAAGACGGCTAGGCCAAAAACAGCGTTAATCTCGCCATAAAAAATGGACGTCATTAAAATGGGTTTGCGTTAACGCCAGTTCATAACGCATTTAACTGACATCACTAACATATATATCAATTTTAGTAATACTGGAACAAGAGATTGATACAATACAGACATTATTTGGTAGTTTTATACTTAGTGAGTGATTTAATGCAATTGAACTAGTTGAGATATGTAGAGCTTGTTGTTTTGCTACGTCACTTTATATGAATGTGAAACAGCCTAGTTTGGCAATGCTTGTCTTTCATTATGTCTTTTAAAACAGATCTGATTTCTAACACCTTGATAGGATTGCGCCGCCTTAGTAAAGGCATGCACTCTCTTCTGTGTGGCTGGAGTCAAACATTAGCACAGCGGTGTAATAATAGTTGCTCGGTGACGCTGGCGGTGACGATGTGGTTTTAGGGGACTCTAAACTCACAGCGAGGGAACGCAGCGCAGGCTGATGACACCATGCCAGAAGAAATAGTTTATAGCTGCCCATGTAACATTCCTCCCTCATTTCCTCCCTGCTTCCTTTATCCCTTCACTTCATTTCTCCTTTCATTCTTCCCTGAACTAATCATTCCTCGTTTTCTTCCCTTTCTTATTCAACTTTTCCCTTCCTTCCTCATTCTTTGTTTCTTCCGTAACTTTCTTCACTTCTTTCTTCTACCCCTCCCTCCGTTGCCCTCCCTCATCCTTTTCTTCTCTCATGTCTTCCCTCCCTTCCTTTACCCTCTTGGCACCCCTCCTTCTTGTACAGTACTCTACCAGCATGCTCCAGTCATAGTTATTTATGTCTGGTGAATCGAGGGGGTGTATTTCTGTCATTAAACTAATAATAATAATAATATTGAAAGCTCCAGAAGAGCTACTGAATGGAGCTTGTGGTGACATTGTTTTCAAGAATGAACTTTGATTCTCCATGTGTTAGCTAATTCGTCCTGAAAGTGCTCTCAGAAAAATGATTTAAAAATGTATCATCTACAAATCACATCTGGGCAGTTACCTGGCTTGCCTGTTGACACGCTGCAGCTCTGGTTTTCATGATGCTGAAAACTAATTTGATATATTTGGCCGTTTTTTAATCATTCAGTGGACGATAACACATGTTCCTGTGTTGTGACTGACTTAGACCACATGCTGAGTTTTGCTTAGCCAGGACTTTAACTGAAATAATGTAATGAAATCATATCACATGACTCAGGAACACAGCGTGGGACTGACGTACTGACTGGTGGCTTGACTTGTACCTGCATGGTTGCACGTTCCATGCCCTTAAACACTCTCAAAACTTCCACAAAACACCTGAGGAACACTGCGGGAAAGGTAAAAAAAACAAATCCATTCATTTGTCTCAAGTGTTTAACGTGCAGCAACAAATAACTTTCAGTTTTATCGAGAGGATTGGGTCTTTCCATCTCAAATCTTTTCCACAGCAAAGTGGAAGTTCCCTCCGACTCTGAACTTTTTTTTTGAAAGTCACTGCTGAGTTTGAGAATGAAGCCGGTCAGGTTCACATAGCAGGAATGCTTCTGCAGGCGTCGAGCTTTGTTGCTTTGTTTATGTGCTGTAGATGTCTACATGGAAGATGACTGGAAGTTATTATATAAGCAATATGTTTAAATTATTTCCATGCCTTAAGTCACTGTGTCAATACTCAATGATATAATTGCATAATATGGGTAATCTGTATCCTACTCGTGCACTTTGTATTTGTTGTATCGGTGTATTAACTCAAGTGGCCATGGTAACAGACCATACATGACAGCTCCGTCTCACCCTCCCCCAAGGTTAAGAGTCTGGGTGTTGTTGGAGATACTGTAAATCCTGCTCCATTCTCAGGGTTCATTCAATTAGTTGTCAAAATCTCAGATGTTGATGTGTGAATCCATTTTATTACATAGGACATCCTAGAGACAAATACAGAGTCAACCTAACACGGCTCTCCCCCAAATTTGTCTGGCTTTCTGGCTCTTGCATCCCTCATCTTATCTCACAAAGGGTGGGGTCTCTAGACCGGTGATGTGTCTGTGTGCTTATTCCTTATCTATCAGTTGGAATGTGACTGAGGGTTTATGACCCTCAGGACTTGCAAAGCAACAGAGCAGTTGGGCCATAAAGGGGGACTGAAACCAGAGACAGGATGTCTCTAACATCATCAATTCAGCTTCTCACACATTTGTAGAGCTGGGTTATAACAAAATGTACCAGAACATCTTATATTATAAAACCAAAGTATTGCAAAACAACTTAAAGCAACAAACAACAACCTATATACTTATAACAACAAACTCAATGCATGACCAACATGTCTTCATTTATGTTGAAATAATGCGTTTGCCGTTTAGCTTAAATGTATAATGCAAATCACAATGTTTAAGCACATATAACATTTTAAATTCCAACAGTGTCATCCTTGGCAGCACACTATCCTTTCAACCCCATATCAATAACATTACCCGGTCTCCACCTACAAAACATCCATCGCCTCCGCCCCTCCCCTACCCCACACACTGCCACATCCTGGTCCACAGTCTCGTCACTTCCCGTCTGGATTACTGCAACTCTCTCCTCTTCGGCCTTGCTCACAAGTCCCTCCATAAACTTCAACTGGTCCAGCTGCCCGCATCATTACTCGAACCCCCTCCATCCACCACATCACTCCTGTCCTCCAACAGCTCCACTGGCTCCCGGTCCAGTTCCGTATCCAATTCAAAGTCCTCCTGTTTGCATTCAAGGCCATCCACAACCTCACCCCCCCATATTTGTCTGATCTCCTCCAGCGTCCCGCTCCCTCAGATCCTCTTTCTCCATCCACCTGTCTGTCCCCTCCGCCCGTCTCACCACCATGGGGGGGCAGAGCGTTCACCTGCTCTGCCCCTCGTCTCTGGAATTTATTACCACCCCAACTTAGAAACATCGTAATCTCACACTGATTACTTACGTTTGCTGTTTTTAATGTATGAATGCACTGTACAGCGTCCTTGAGTGCCGAGAAAGGCGCCTTTAAATACAAAATATTATTATGATTATTATTAGCTGTCCTCAGACATTTTCCTGGGAATTTGGGGGTTTCAGTAACCAAGAGGAATTGTGCTATAATTAAAACAGAAACCCATTTAAAAAAAATGTTGAATGGCTATTTTAGGCTGATGGAAATATATAAATATAAATAATAAATGTATAAATATATATAGGATTCTTTATTTCCCTGAGAGTTGAACAAAATGAGACAATAAACATGAAATATTGATGACCAATGAAACAACTTTTACCAAAGATAATGGTCATTTTATAAAAGTAAAAAAAGATTGAAGAAGATTCATAATATATATATATATATGTATGTATATTTAAATAAATAGTGTTGTACAGAACATGACTCATGAATACATTTCCCATGATTCTCCTGGAATTCCTCAGTGTAACCCTGACTGAGGCTTTATGCTGCAGGTCCATTCCTCTCTCCCTCTCTCTCCCTCTCTCTGTCTCCCTGCTCCACTAACCCCTTTGTTTGTGTTTACATGGCTGTTACCGTGGCGACAACACCTTCACGCCCTGCGGACTTCCACCCCTGGAACGCAGACAGACAGACGGGTGGGCGAGTAAGCTCGAGACACAGAGGGAAAGAGAGAGCGAGAGAAATGAAAGAGGGAGGGGAAGGGAAACCTCAGCTACGGCCGCGTTCCATTCGGAAATGCTTACATCCTTTGGTTCCTTCACGAGTCTGTTATCTTGACATTTGCTTTCCTTCCTTGTTGTTTATGTTTTGAGTTATTTAAAAATTGAACGTCAACATGTTTAAAAATTGCGACTGTTAAAGTTATATTCTCTGCTGGTATCAAATGTCGTATTTCCCGACACCCCGGGGTCCTGAGGGTTGGATCGGTGGGTAGGAATAAACGGCCCACGTCGTCGAATGGTTTGGAGGACTTGTTGACAACAGAACCTTTAAAGTGCCATTAATCACACTTTTACACGTCAGTGATACTCACGCAGCTGTTTTGTATCTGAACTTCAGAGACGAAACAAAGAGAAGCAAGGCACCATGAAAGGAAACGCTGTTTTGAAATGGGACGTGTCCCAGGATTCCCAGGCTCCAGAGGCCTCTGCTCTCCAGGCTCCGCGTGGCGTCACATCCTCCGTGGCTCTGCTGTTAATTATAGATCATGTGTAAACTGGGTTAGATGGCCTTGGCAGCTGCGACGCACTAACGTGCATGCACACGCACACACACACACACACCCAGACACACACACCCTTTTTTAATTCACAATGACGTTTAAACACTGTGATCTAAATTTGTCTCAAGAGGTGCAGTCATGTATGAAGCCATTACATCACTGTGTCGACATTAATAAGTAGGGAGATAGTTGTTTCTGTGTAAATAGACCCGTAGTCATAGATGACATTTCTGGGCCACTGGCTAATAATAGCATCTGTATGTTGTATATTTATATTTAATTATATCAGACATAATGAAAATATTGACGGCTTCATACATGATGACACTCAACAGCTTTAACCCTCGTGTTGTCTTCACTAAGGTGAAAATCAACACGCTTTTTATCAATGTTTTAAACTTTTTCTTATGTTTTGGTACCTTTTTCAACACTTTTGACACTTTTTTTCAATGTTTGTCAGTTTTTTGACGTTTTCATCACTTTGAACGCTGACTTATTACTTTAGTTTCACAGTTATTTTTGGAATTTATTTATTTATAAGAAATTATACCTAATGTTTGAGTTAGAAAAGGAGAAATTAGGAATTATTGAGACTAAAATTAAAGTAATGGATGTTGATGGATAATCACAGACTGGAATATGTCAACTTTTACTCAATACTATTTCAAAAACACTTCCAATGCTATAAAATTGAATAAAACACCCCAAAATTAATGAAAGTAGAGATTTGTACTTGCAAGAGAGTTGTGTGGAATCAATTATGTTATTTGGGGAATTAAAAAGAACATTTTAATTGGAAAACAGGTCAATTTGACCCGAGGCCAACATGAGGGTTAAAGGCTCCAAAACATTTCTATTAAAGGTTTATACTGTGCACATCTCCCCTCAGTGGGGTCAAGTGTGACCAGTTATAAAAACAAATGCCAAGAGGAATCACTACACTTCCCTCTGACGCTGCCGTCTCATCAATAAAGTTAACGTTTGACTTCCACTAATTTCTGCTGATGTCACCCTGCTTCCTGGTTCCAGCCGCTTCGCTCTGCTAACCATGACTGTTAATCACAATGTTTTCTTATTCTTCCCCCGGGGGGTAACTTGAGCTTTCGTTGGTTTCCTCTTGCCTCCTCGACTGCACTGTCCTGCGTGACGGGGCAGGTTTCAGGCTGAACAGAGAGGAAACGGGAGGGACTTTTCACACCGTCTGTATCACCGTTTCACCTCAACTCGGTGCATGTGACGGCGAGTCATTTCACCCACCACGTTTCATCTTATTTCACGTGTCATGTTGTAGATTGTCCTGTCATAGCTTTTGACATCTTCCCTCACTCAATGTAATCTTAGTTCATCTGTTCTCACTCTGTCCTTATACTCAGGAAAGTCATTTGGTATCTTGTAAATTTGGGCCATTTGAGTGCAGAATACAAACATTTCCTAACTGGGAGAAGCAATAAAGACTGCATCTCCCATAATCCTAAAATACTTCACAATGTCACCAAACTGCATCTTTTGGTGCTGTTTTAATTGAGAGACCCTGAGCAGCAGAAAATTGAGCATCCAGTGTCAGTTCTGGCAGGCCAAGTAGTTTATGCTTTAGTATTTTTATTTATTTATTTGATGAGGACAATGCACATTAATCATCATTTATGTAAATGCACCAGTGTTAGCCAATTGGCTATTTTTCCACCAACTGTAGTCCTACCTAGCATGCATGTCTTTATGGTGGGAAGAAACCGGAGCACCCGGAGGAAGTACATGCAAACACGGGGAGAACATACAAACTCCACACAGAAAGTCCCAGAACCGCTATAGGCCAACAACACTCTCGAATCAGCTGATCCGAACGCTGCTTTAGTTTGTTCCTAAGTACTTGATGCTCGCATCTATGGAACCCACCTCCTCCCCAGCTCCACCTTGTCGTGTGTACCGTGGCATACGCTTCTTTGTCATCGTTGGGGGAATAGTTGAGTTCTCCCAGTCTTAAACTGTGTGAGCGTCCCCTAATGCTGCTGCTGTGCTGTCCCTTGACGCTCTGCTTTTTCATGATCCTCATGAAAGGTCAGGGGACTCCTCTGAACTAGGGCTGGGAGATATGGAGAAAATCCAATATCACGATATTCTTGACCAAATACCTCAATGTCGACATTGCGACAAAATTGTATGGTTGACTATTGGTGCTTTAACAAAATGTTACTTACACAATGAGATTTTTTTAGAGGGTAAAGGTAAATAATAGAAGAGCTAGAACAGTTTGGTGAGTTCAGAAAGTGACATCACTTTACTGTAGTGCAGCCTGTAAAACCAGGTAAAGACAACACATACCATATTAGAATACATCCAAAATCTAAGACGCTATCTAGTCTCATATCGTGATATTGATACATCATCGACATATTGCCCAGCCCCACTCTGAACAGAGCAATACCCCCAAATTGAATTTGTAATTTTATCAATAAAACAAAAAGAAATGTTAATGTTTGTGTTGTTCTTGACTGTAATGGACATTACACAAATTACACATTGTAGGTTTGATAGATCTAGATATGTAACTGGGAGTCACTAAAGTCTCTCCTAAATGAATGTAATGTAATGTAAAGATATCACTTATGTAAAGAAATATCAATATTTTACATGCAGCTGTTGTCTTGTTGTCTAATGTTCAGCCATGTTTCAATTCTGTGTTTCAAATGTTGGCACAATCCTTTGTTTGGATCACTGATTGTACCTTAAATTTCATAATATAAGCGTTAATTTCATCATATGGCGTTTGATTGTGCTTTATCTCATTCTCATTATCTCACCTTGACTTTTTATTTTGGTTTATTTAACTTGATTTTGTTTACATTTAATATCACCTCACTTTGTCATTGTGTGTCACGTGAGGAAATCATCATCACATCATCTCATTTTATATCTCATATCTAATGTTTATGTTTATAGCCATCTACCTCTAAGGCTGTACACATGGCTGGCTCAGTTGAGCTACAACTGAAAAGGATTTAGGCCAATCAAATGGCTCAGGTGAGGTGACATCACCCCCCTGATCAGCAGTGTGACCTCAGCCTGCCGCATCATGAATTCCTAACGCGGGATCTGGCTGCATCCAATCAGCACAGGCCCGGATTATCAGGTAATGAGGCCTGACGGCGCACAGCCAATCACATTTCAGCACACAGATTACTGCCTGGTGGTGCTCAGAGGCAATCAATAATGCACACACACACACACACACACACACACAGACACACACACACAGTTGCCCTGAGCCTGCCCTTACTACCATTACGGTAAATGATGGAGCTCAGATACTTTTAGAGAAAGGGAAGGATCGGCAGACACACAAGTGAGGAGGAAAGTAATAGAGGAAAAACATGAGAGTAGAGTGAAAATCAAAGAGGACAGGATGATCTCAGTGTGTATGATTCATTCGCCTGTAATTATGAGTCACCGCTGTAACAGCGATTTGAAACCAGAGAGATTGAGTCAGATTCTGTTCACCTGTCCCTCGCTGGCTGCAGCAGCTTTGTTGATACTACAAATCTGAACTGCTGGCTCAGTTCTCACACTGATTACTTACTTTGTTTTTTTCCTGTCTGGGTCTGGAGGACAAATAGGTTTCACAAACAAGACTACTGTGTTATAGGTGAGATCTGATTACAGGATTAAAGTTAGTGCATACTCTATGGTTTTAAAAGTAGTAGCTAATATAGTTATTTTCCTCCCTATGATATTCAAGTTTTCCTGCCATTATATTTTGAATAGTGAATGTTCTTCTACTCATAAATATGCAGTGGTGGAAGAATTTCTTTGATCTTAAAGTATGAATACCACGGTGTAGAAATACTCTTTTGCAAGTATAAGTCCTGCATTCAATACCTAGCTAAGTTGAAAAATATGAACATCATTTTTGTTTAACCTTCGCCAAAGAGGTCATGTTTTCTGCTTGGTTTGTTTGTCTAGTCTGCAGAATTACGGGAAAAAAACAACTGATACGTTTTTAATTTATGGGCCACGGCAGAACATTTTGGAGCGGATCACATGGAGGACACACAAATTATCCTCACTTTTGTCAAAATTGCGTGATAGGGCTGTGCTGATTGTGCGCCATTGATGTGGAATTGGAAAAAAATGGAAAAACAAGATCTGGACTGGGAAAATTCCCCCTGGTTTAACAATGTGAGATAGGCCGTGCCTTGGTGGGGGTCTGCGCTCTCTGAGTGCCCGTCTAGCCACAACCTCCTGACCCCGATGAAGGGATCCCCCCTCCTTCACTAAGAACACAACAATGTGAACAATGTGCAGATTATTCAAAGGGATTATAACAAGTATGAGCTCAACGGTGACACTATGTACAGAAGAACTAGTACTAGGAGTGGTACTACAGTAGTAGCCATTCAATCCAACTTAAGTACCTGAACTACACATTAAGAAAAAACTGCAGAGTCACCGTGATGGTGGAAAGGTTTTGGACACACCTGACATCATCGCCACAGATCCTTGTCTTTCTTCAGGAAATGTCCCACTGAGAGTGGAATGAACTGAACATGACTGCAGGCCATGCTCCACAGTGATTACGTGTATATGTGATGCCAGCTCAGAGATCACATGAGCTGAATCACCGTGTCACTCAGCAGGTTTTACAGGGAGATTAAAGCAGTGTTTGGCTGATTTTCATGGTTGCAGTGTGACACTGGTACTGTACACGTGGGGAGATTCAGATCATACATCACGCCTTCAATTACCACAGGATTGTTTTTTTCATGAGTTTTTGTTGCTTTTGTCGCCCACTTGGAACAACTCCCTGCATCACTAAGCTGCTGAAAATGTGAGGGTGTGGAGCGATTTCTTTAAATAAGATCTGAAGGGCAACGATCTTTGTTCTCAAATAAAGTAATCATTTAGTCAGTGGTACTGCAAATACCATAGCTATTACAGCACCTGTCAATCAAAATCAGATGAGCTGCACAGCCCTACTACACACTACGGATAGATATAATCAACAATATGGGATAGTAAGGATGGGTCATTTACAGTGATGTTGAACTTGATAGGATCTTGTTCATGCTATAAATCCAAAATATTGTTGATTATTAGAGCCCGACTGATAAAGGATTTTTAAGGCCGATACTGAAACAAATATTTGGTTATTTAAAAATGGGATATTCCGATATATCGGCTGATATAGGTTTAAAAACAAAATCCAGAAACGAGTTAAAAAACATTAACAGATTTCCCTAACATTAGTTATTTGTAGTTATTTATGAGTTCACACTAAAATAATATAATAATAATTAGTTTTATTGTGACAACAGAACAGAGGAACAAAAAGTTGTAGTATCCAGTATAGTATAGTAATATAAAATACAGTACATTCACAATTAGACAAAACAGTTAACAAAACAACTTGAGGGGACATAAAATTAAAAAAAAACATCACAAACATACACACATACTGACAAACTAAAACAAAAACAAAAGCTCTCCATCACACCAAAATAGACAATAAACAGTTAAGGGTATTAATATAGACAGTTGAGAAAAAATATATAAAATAAATAAATAAATAATATACATACAGTATATACAAATACATACAAACATACACATTTACTTACACACATATATTCATATATTCATATGTACACACATACATACATACATACATACTGTACGTGTACATACATATACATACACACACAAAAATAATTTAAAAAAGTTATTAAAGTTCTGATAAATAAAATGTATGAAAATACAACCTTAAGATATAATCTTAAAGTCCTTACACAACAACAAAAACACATTAACAAAAAAGAATAATCAGAGCTACTAACAGGGACGTTGTAGAGCGTCCTCTGGTGGACAAACTATGCAACACCATCACTAACAGGGACGTTGTAGAGTGTCCTCTGGTGGACAAACTATGCAACACCATCACTAACAGGGACGTTGTAGAGCGTCCTCTGGTGGACAAACTATACAACGCCATCACTAACAGGGACGTTGTAGAGCGTCCTCTGGTGGACAGACTATGCAACGCCATCACTAACAGGGACGTTGTAGAGCGTCCTCTGGTGGACAAACTATGCAACGCCATCACTAACAGGGACGTTGTAGAGTGTCCTCTGGTGGACAAACTATGCAACGCCATCACTAACAGGGACGTTGTAGAGTGTCCTCTGGTGGACAAACTATGCAACGCCATCACTAACAGGGACGTTGTAGAGTGTCCTCTGGTGGACAGACTATGCAACACCAACACACATAACATGGTTGACGGTCCGTTATTATTTTTGAATATTCATTTATCAGAATCATTCATTTGTCATTATAAATAATTCTGATGAATGAATATTTAAAACAACAATTCCGATACCGATAGTTCGGGAAAATGCCGAATATCGGCCGATAATCTTTTGACAATATTAACGCTATGATAGAACTAAACGGGACACTTTATAAGTCTCAGTAATAACAACCAATTTGACACAAAACATTCAGTAATTTTATTTCCTTACGTTTTATTGTGGGTTCTAATCTGCGCCATGAAATTACCAACTTCTTCTCTGGGGACTACCAACGTTTGGGATCAGATAGAGACTCAGCCGAAGGCGGGAGTCTGACACAACCTCCTCCGATTGGCCGACACTACGTTACTGTTAATGGTGATTGTTTGTCCTTTGTCACTAACAGACAAGTTCACAAACTCTCACTTGAAGCCCTAAAAGTGATTGGTTCTTATTATTATCATTTTTAGGGGCTCAAGCTCCCCCTCAAAAAGGGTCTAAAATCGTCCATGCCCTGCAGCATAACATGTTCCAAGGTATTTCCATGTTGTCAGTGGTTCAGACGTGCGCTGCATCGTGCTGCCAGCTCCAAAACACCATTAGCTCAGACTTTTTAGCTCAATAACAGGGGATTTCCAGCTCTGTGCCACATACAGCGCCGCGGCAAAGGTTCAAACTGTGTCATGCGGTGATTTGGTGCAGGCTAATTTGAGCTAAACCTGTTTTTGCAATGTTGAATGTGACTCTGCCCAGCAGCACTTTAATGGAAAACCGCACACAGTTACTCAGCAAAGGCCGTTTTTAATGGAACAAAGGATCTTTTCTGCCACTCTGCATGATTCGGCTTGTTTATGTGGGGCTGCGGCTGTATTTTAGGATGCAAAAGAAATATTCCGTCAGCACGGCGGGCCCGGTGACACATTTCATACCCAAGTATCGGACAATCAGCAGAGCAGTATCATGAGGTCGTGAGGCTGTAGCTGACTGGCAGCGCTGTGTTGAAACTCTGAGGAGGTCAGACACATCACACACTCAGAGTGTTGCAGAACACATGGCATGGCTGTTTGTTAACCACACAAAGTGTGTGTGCGTGTGTGTGTGTGTGTATGTGTGTGTGTGTGTGTGTGTGTGTGTGTGTGTGTGTGTGTGTGTGTGTGTGTGTGTGTGTGTGTGCTTCCTTATAGGGGAATATGCCAGGGAGTGAAAAGATGATGAAGTCAGATTTTGAGTCACACCAGGAAGAAAATTAATGTCATTGTGTCCAATTACACGCACACACACACACATACACACACACACACACACACACACGCGTGTTTCTCTGAAATGTAATAAATCAATAACGCTGATGATTAATTGGTGTTTTGACTCTTGTACTTGGTGTGATGTCTCTTCCTGTTATTTTCAGTGCTGCTGGTATTTTGCCTGCCAGCTTTTTCCACTGTTTGCACTTTCGTGCTGATAACGGCTGAGGGCTCTCACCGGCGGCTTCTTCAGCGCTACACCGAGAAGGATCTGTTGCCAATTCCCGTAAATTCAAGGTCAGAGGGGGGAAATCTGTGGAATAGTTTTGACTAATTTCATTTGACAAATGGACAAAAACAAAATACTAAAACTATCAGTACATGATGCAAACCACTGAAAGAGCAGAATTCATTTCAATCAGAGAGACAGAGACATTGTGGATGAATCTTCATTGAGTATGGATGAGTCTTCCTTTGATTTCCAGGGAAGATGTCCATCGGGTGACCTGAAGCCCAGCTCAAACAGAGACCAGAACTTAATGATGCATTCAGGCGCCAACCTGCACGGTCAATCATTATCACCAGAAAGTTACCTCAAAAGGCTGACGAGGGTGTTAAATAACTTTAAAGTTTAATGAGACATGAGTTCAAAGTCTGGACTGTGACGCTGAACTTGAAAACATGAGAGGTTGACGTTTGAGGGTTTGAGTCAAAAAATCTTAACCCTGGTGTTGTCCCCCTGGGTTAAAAAACGGACATAAATTGGACATTTTTGTCCCTTTTTCAGACTTTTTTTCACTAACACCACCTAACTACCACTACTTTTACACTACTTTTTGGAATTCATGGTCAATAACTCTCATTTATATAGAATTATACCTAATATTTGAGTTAAAAAAGCATATTATGAATTATTTTGACTAATAGTTAAGATCAGAGGAACCTACAGATGAGTTTAATCAGTAATGAAAGTGATCAATTGTATTTGCAAAGAACGTTGAATAGAATCCAATCCATTTTTTGTGGTAATTTGGTTAAAAAGAAACCCATATTTCAGATATAGACATTTTTAAGGGGGGGAAATTTGACAGGAGGAGTATTAAATCATAACAAGAGTTATCTCAAGACACTTAGGGCCACATGTACGTACATTTGCGAACGTAGCGTCATCATTATATGCGATTATATTATATGCATTATTGTATGCGAGGAAACCCGCTTAGAGACCATTCTGTATTTATGGAATGGACCACCGGAGGAAAATAAAGTCTTTTTATTCTTTGTTGAGGGGAGGGTCACCCAACTTTTTTAATCTAGGGGGGAGGATTACCCAACTTTTTTTAGTAAAGGGGGGAGGGTCACCCAACTTTTTTTTAGTAAAGGGGGGAGGGTCATCCAACTTTTTTTAGTAAAGGGGGGAGGGTCATCCAACTTTTTTTAGTAAAGGGGGGAGGGTCACCCAACTTTTTTTAGTCTAGGGGGGAGGGTTACCCAACTTTTTTTAGTCTAGGGGGGAGGGTCACCCGACTTTTTTTAGTCTAGGCGGAGGGTCACCCAACTTTTTTTAGTCTAGGCGGAGGGTCACCCGACTTTTTTTAGTCTAGGGGGGAGGGTCACCCAACTTTTATTAGTCAAGGGGGAGGGTCACCCAACTTTTTTTAGTCTAGGGGGGAGGGTTACCCAACTTTTTTTAGTCTAGGGGGGAGGGTCACCTAACTTTTTTTAGTCTAGGCGGAGGGTCACCCAACTTTTATTAGTCAAGGGGGAGGGTCACCCAACTTTTTTTAGTCTAGGCGGAGGGTCACCCAACTTTTTTTAGTCTAGGGGGGAGGGTTACCCAACTTTTATTAGTCAAGGGGGAGGGTCACCCA
Source organism: Etheostoma nigrum (assembly GCA_029931835.1). Lineage (NCBI taxonomy): Eukaryota > Metazoa > Chordata > Actinopteri > Perciformes > Percidae > Etheostoma > Etheostoma nigrum. The sequence goes on from CM057254.1 coordinate 3,687,009, forward strand.
ACTTTTTTTAGTCAAGGGGGAGGGTTACCCAACTTTTTTTAGTCTAGGGGGGAGGGTTACCCAACTTTTTTTAGTCTAGGGGGGAGGGTCACCCAACTTTTTTTAGTAAAGGGGGGAGGGTCACCCAACTTTTTTTAGTCTAGGGGGGAGGATTACCCAACTTTTATTAGTCAAGGGGGAGGGTGACCCAACTTTTTTTAGTCTAGGGGGGAGGGTTACCCAACTTTTTTTAGTCTAGGGGGGAGGGTCACCCAACTTTTTTTAGTCTAGGGGGGAGGATTACCCAACTTTTATTAGTCAAGGGGGAGGGTGACCCAACTTTTTTTAGTCTAGGGGGGAGGGTTACCCAACTTTTTTTAGTCAAGGGGGAGGGTGACCCAACTTTTTTTAGTCTAGGGGGGAGGGTTACCCAACTTTTTTTAGTAAAGGGGGGAGGTTCACCCAACTTTTTTTAGTCAAGGGGGGAGGGTTACCCAACTTTTTTTAGTAAAGGGGGGAGGGTCATCCAACTTTTTTTAGTAAAGGGGGGAGGGTCACCCAACTTTTTTTAGTCTAGGGGGGAGGGTTACCCAACTTTTTTTAGTCTAGGGGGGAGGGTTACCCAACTTTTTTTAGTAAAGGGGGGAGGTTCACCCAACTTTTTTTAGTCAAGGGGGGAGGGTTACCCAACTTTTTTTAGTCTAGGGGGGAGGGTTACCCAACTTTTTTTAGTAAAGGGGGGAGGGTCACCCAACTTTTTTTAGTCTAGGGGGGAGGGTTACCCAACTTTTTTTAGTCTAGGGGGAGGGTCACCCAACTTTTCTGGTCTAGGGGGGAGGGTTACCCAACTTTTATTAGTCAAGGGGGGAGGGTCACCCAACTTTTGTATTCATGAAAACAGCAACATTTCAAACTAACATCTGCTTTTAAGAGGCGGAGAATTTTCACCGCAAAATAGAGACCCGCTTCCCCGGGCGGTTTCTGTAGGATTAGGGGCACTTTACGCTTCCCCTCCCATCTCTTTATGGGAAACTCCCACTTTCCCCCTGACCCTCCCGTGAGTACATATACATGACACGGAAAACCGCAATTTGCCATTTTCAGTTCCCCCGACAGGCAGTCTACCTCAGTGCGGCCGGTGTGTACATGCACGCCTGAAGCGTGTGCAGAAGCATTAGGACATCGGTCTAGACCACACTCTGTTGGACTGTTTGCTATAAAATGTGGTGCATACATTCACGTTCCCCTCAGGACGAATTGCTCCAACCTCCTGACTTTATATCTTGCTTCAGCTGTTTGTAGTTCTAATTAGAAAATGTTAGCTGCAAAATAAATGTCCAAATCCATACTAAATACTGATGCTACGCAGCTTTGAGTTTGTGGTAAAGGGTAGGAAATACTGATGGGCACTATTCTCTCACAATGCAATAAATAAAGGAAATGAGATAAGATATACTTTATTGTTCCTGGAGGGAACGTTTGCTTTACGCAGCTGCAATCCTCTTGAAAAATAATATTCACAAGACGCAACTGTGGTACACAACAGACTGAGTAAATAAGTTGCATACAACACGGATATGTAAAATATTGCACGATATGTAAAGGGTTATGTACAGCTGGAGCTGTCTAGGTGATCTCTTTGTCTTCTCCTATAATAGAAACAGCTGATTGTGTTTGGAAACTCACACCCACTTTGATTATGAAATGCCATAGTTCCATTTTGGAAAAATGTTTTTCCTAAATTCATTATCCAGTGATCACCCGCTGTGTTATGAGGTTATGAGTCGGCGCTCAGCAGTTTCCAAGACCAGCATTTTCCGATGCAGTGCTTATCTTATGATGAGTGTTTCCTGCTGCTGTACGACGCTCCCTGTTGATGCAATAATGTCTGTCACCTGTCGATTAATTGGATTAAAGAATCCAAGTTAACCCATTAACCAAGTTAACCTTTTCATAGTCTGGCTAACACCAGACCAAGCCGAGCGCGATAGATTTGAGATTGAGCGTTGGTCTGGGGAGTCTGCTCTGTGTTTTCTCTGCGCAAGAGGCGGGACCAACGGGCATAGTTCACATGACTCTGTACGCAATTGGATAGTCCTTCGACCAATCAGACCAATGATCCGGGGGGTGTAGAAGCAACGGCGGCATCAACGGGTTTGCTGCACCTTGGTGGCATTCGTTGGCCGCGTGCTGTGTTGAACGTAAACCAAGAAGCTGCTTGGTCATCGTGTTAAACCGGCCAATAACGCGCCAGGTAGATAAGCCAGTTTGTGATTGGTTCCCGCAAAACTGTGAACTTAAGCAGGAGAATTAAACGTGCAGGTGTCCAGACCGAGCTGCAGGGCGAAGTCAAACCGCCGGCAGAGTGGGCGGGGCTTATATAACAAAATATTTGTAGCCTTGACATTTTATAAAACCCCAAAGCACAGAGGAAAGAAACAACATGTATATTAAATCATTTGACTTTAATTAAATCTTCAATAAATTGCTACAAACATACATTTTAGCAGTCATTCAGGATAGTATGCTTCAAAAGGCATAACATCATCGATCACATACAGAGATCTACATTCTCACCTGACTGTTTATGACGTGACCCGTTAAAGGAAATGTTTTCTAATCTCCGGAGAGGGAAACTAACAGAAATCTGACGGGTTATCGTGCACACGTGCCCTGACAGAACGATCACTGTTGGCTCCACAAAATCCCACCATCAGCCACCTCAGCATGCATTTTATAACTTTTAATTAGCTTTATTCATTTGTCAGTGGACTTGTACAACCAATGCAACCTGGGTCCTATGTTCCCCAGCTCCATATCGTCTTAATAGGACACATTAGCGAGACCTTTTAAAACTATTTGATGGTCTCACCATTGTTTTTCCCTAAGTCAAATGTATAATGTAAAGATAGTTTTCCATGGTCAATATGCTAAAACTCCCCATAGTTTATGATGTTCAACAACAATCCCACAAATGTCTCAGGCATGACCAGTTTTCTTTACTTTTGACATTGATATCTCCAAACTGTCAATCTCCCTTTGGTCTTTTTGCAATTTTAACTTTGAAGAAAGCCCTTATCAACAACTCACAATGTAACATATCAAGAGGCATACGTAGCCTGGGAACAAAGGGATAATCCCACTAGACCTGAATGACACATGTAGAAACAACATCAGTCTGCCATGTGATTGGTAGATGAATCAGCTGTCAGTAAGAGGAATCATCTCCCCACAGTATGCATGGCACTGGTCAAAGAAAACAGGACTAATAAAGTGATGCTAAAGAGTTATTTTGCAATGTATCTGTGATCAACGTAAAAAGCTGAAATGTTTGTATGTGTAGTGTATTTCCTCCTCTCCTTACTCACACCCATGCATGGTTAGGTTTAGACTCAGGTGTGACAAGGAGCTCTTGTTTAGCATGACAAGACTGATTTGAGTGACTGATCAGATGTTGGGAAACATGCGGCCCTTGGGCTCGACGGGAGGACTGAGAACCCGGCTTGGCTTTAAATAACTTGTCTTGTTATTTCCACACACAAGACTGTAAAATCATTTCAACTTTCCAAGAAGTCACGTACAAATTAAGTCCAAAGAGAAGCGTCAGAAACAGAGAAATGGGGGACATCGTTAAACATATTGAAGGAGTTCATTCCAAAACCATATTATCTTCCATTGTGATATTTTTTGTTGTTGTTAAATACGGGAAAAAAAATCACAAAGAGGAAGTTTAATTTACCTTAAAAACAGGAGAAACATTTTTTGGGACTGAAGCCCTTCATATAAAGACAGAAGAGGGCAAAGCAGAGGGATTCTCACTCCAGCTGACGAACAGCGACACCTTCTGGGCAAAAAGGGGTACTGCATCGGACAAATAGGATTTAAACTCTACGTGCTCCAAAGCACGGACGTGAAAACTGAAAAACATTTTCAAGTCTGCTTGTCCGGTTTTTGACTGCACCAAAAGAGGTGAACTGCTGTGTGGTTGTCTTTCGGATGGAAAAACAGAAACTACACATAACTTCTGTTGGACTGAAGAGTCTGTTTAAAAATAATTTTTCTTTTTTAAACTTAGACGTTGACCACCTCTGATAAGTTGCCGGTTTGATTACACATTTAATTTAGAATAATTAATAACACTGGTTGTGCTAATATGACATTTCAAACTGCGTCTTTAAGAGAAGGAAATGCAAAAATCTAATTACATTTTCTTTCAAATTTAAAAAACCCCACTAATTAGCAGACAAAATAAAATCACTGACTATGTTAACATGCACATAATATTCTGTTTTTTGCCCTTATTCCAAAAAAAGACGACATTCCAACTTTCAACTGTTTCCATGACTAAAGAAAGGGAATAGTCTACTACTGTTCCTGTTTACATGTAGCCGCGGTGGAGGACTTGTTGGACCGTGTGAACACAGCGTCCCTCTTTCATTCCTTCAACTAGCTTCTTGAAGAGGTTGCCGTAGCGATGTGTGCGCCTACCCAAAGACCTGTTGATATCCACGTCTTTGCTCATGTTTAAAAGAAGCTGTGTCTCTCCTTATCGGGTCTGCAGCCTTGCCAACTGTTGGCTGGTTGGTTTGTGTACAGAAACCATAGCAACGCACATGAGCTGACCATGAGCCGTAAACAGGCAATAGGCCGTAAACCCCAGATTGAGACGCTGTATACGTGTCCAAAGAGTCCTTCTAAAACCAGAATAATACCAGAATATCCCACGTCTTAATCGGAAAGTTCTAACATTGGAAAAAGGCCTTATTCGGAATATCCAACCGGAATATGCTTTTATATAATATAATATTGGTGTGCATGTAAACATACGCATCAGCCCACATCGGTCCAACACATCCCTCTACCACCTGGATTCATTTGTGAGAAGAGAAAAGAAGAGAAAAGGAAACCCTGGGTGCAGAGGAACAGCTGGAATATAAACAGACTTAAAACACTCACCACTGCTGATAGAAAAGGGGGAAAATAATCCTAAAATCTGTAATAGCGACATCGTGAGTGATCCTTCTCCACGCTTTCTGACTGCCTCTGTGTGTTTGTTCCTTACTGTTTCCCACCTCTTAAGGGTAAATAAATCCATATGACCAAGTTAAATAAGACTCCAATTCCCAGGATGCAGTGGTCCTAGCGTTAGGCACAGGCTCTGCTGTGACTCCAAACCCGGTGCGAGTGTCTTGTCCCTCCGCCAGCTCAATGATCCAGAAGGGCCGTGGTCACGGGGGGGACACAGACGCTGCTTTGACGGGGACACTTCTGTCGCGAATCACCGCCGTCACAGAGTCCACGTCAGCAGGATTTGGAGGAGAAACGTGTCCCACAGAAAGGAAGGAGGGATGAACAGTCCAAGGCCTATATATCGTTGCTGTGCACATCCCTCTTTTCTTCCTCCTCCTCCTCTTCCTGTTTGGCTGATTATTTCTGCAGCTCCTGTGGCGTGCTGAAGGTCTCGTAGACGTTGGCGGCAAACTCCTTCACCTGGTCGTTCATCAGCAGCTCCTGAGAGACACAGACGGAAAGTTAGAGACACAGACGGAAAGTAGAGACACAGACAGAAAGTTAGAGACACAGACAGAAAGTTAGAGACACAGACAGAAAGTTAGAGACACAGACAGAAAGTTAGAGACACAGACAGAAAGTTAGAGACACAGACAGAAAGTTAGAGACACAGACAGAAAGAGACACAGACAGAGAAGTGATGGATGGATGGAGAAGTCATATGTATTATTTTTTTCATAAATGAAGTGCAAGTTGTCAGACATTTCTTTCTTATATTTTTCATTTTGCGGTATTTCCTCTTCAATGCAAATGTTCTTTGGTGAAAATCTACTGGTTTCACCTGAACAAAGTGGCTGGGAGTCTCACTGCAGATGGTGTTGATCTGACCGTTGATGATGGGGATGATCTTCGCCAGCGGCAGACTGACTGCAGACAAGCTGGACAGACAGAAACAAAAGGCGTCAAGCAGAGTCAACACGGAGGTTTGTGTCTGGACTGACAAACTTCCTGTTAAAAAAAAAAAAAGCCAGGGTATCTACAGGTTTCACCAATTACATTTAAAACTTTTTAAAGACTATTATGAATGAAATGTAAGACTTATATCACAACATCAAATACAAAGTCAGATGTCTGGAAACACTGTCTGAAACAATCCCCGATTTCCTGACTGACATTAGTGGTGTCTTGATTGGCTGCAACATGCTGGTCTAATTTGTAGTAATTTGTAGTAGCAATACAGCGAATTATTTTTGGACTAACGACATAAAGAATTAACACCACAGAACAAATAAATTCCCCCTTCTACTACAAAGCTAATTAAGACTATCCGCTCCCCACAACTCACTCTGTGTTTCTCAGGATGACTATGTTCTGAAGATTGTGTCGTCCGCCGACTTTCCCACATGAAACTGGAGTGAAGATAATGACTTCTTCTAAACTACGCACTATAGCTGAAAGACCTGTTACAATTATTTAAGACCTACAACACAATACTTAAGCAAATTTAAGGCTTTTTAAGGCCTAAAAGACGCCAGCGGTAACCCAGCAATCAGTCAAACTATTAAAGGTTCATATGACTAAATACATTAGCATATAAATGTATCTGGGAAAATAAAACAATCAGTCGAGGAGCTGACCTATCAGGTGCAGGGCTGGGGGCGGAGTCACAAGGAGGCGTGCGGAAAAACTCGGCCAGGTTGTCGAGGAGACGAGAGAAACCCCGGTTCAAACTGGCATTTAGGACCGTGGAGAAGTCTGGACTGGAGTCACAAATAAACACATGAGAATCACAGATTACACACACACACACACACACACACACACACACACACACACACACACACACACACACACACACACACACACACACACACACACACACACACACACACACACACACACACACACACACACACACACACACACACACACACACACACACACACACACACACACACACTCTACAGGTGCACAAACAAAACAAACAGGTGTGGTGTTTACCTGTCCAACATGTCTCTGGTCTCGTTTAACAGTCGGATAGTTCCAACATCGTTTTCTGTCAGCCCACACGCCTGCAGAGAAGAGACGGTGAGGTTCGTTAAAGACGCAAATGCTTTACCTGTGCTGTGCATCATACACTCTGTGTGTAGTGTGTGTGCAGTGACCTGGTCTGACAGCGCGTTCTCGTCGTCAGCCAGCATGTACCAGGACATGGGCCGCTCGGAGCCGGCCTCCACCTCCGCCCTGATCCAGCTCAGCTGCTGCTCCAACTCCAGCAGAGACAGGCTCTGCTTCAGAGACAAGCTGAAAGGAATCATTTAAAGCCACTCAGTTAAACTTGCTGGTTTCCTCTGTTTTCCTCTGTTTGACATCCGTGTAGGTTGAATATCTGGGATGTTTTGGACTGTGGGAGCTGGGGAAAATCTAATGAGCACATTTCACTATTCTACTATTCTTATTCTATGGCGTCAGGTAGAGCTGGACTGACTATATTGGCTAGACTGTACATATTGACGTATCGATAACGCGATGTGAGACTAGATATCGTCTTAGATTTTGGATATATTGTAATATGGTATGTGTTGTCTTTACCTGGTTTTACAGGCTGCACTACAGTAAAGTGATGTCACTTTCTGAACTCACCAGACTGTTCTAGCTGCTCTATCATTTACCTTTACCCTCTAAGTCATTAAATCATTTCTGGAGAATATTTATCAAAAATCTCATTGTGTAAATAACATTTTCTTAAAGCACCAATAGTCAACCGTACAATATTATCGCAATATCGTCATTGAGGTATTTGGTCAAGAATATCGTGATATTTGATTTTCTCTATATCGCCCAGGCCTAGCGTCAGTATTATGTCATATGTCGCAACGCGATAAAACATGCTCACGAACATATTATGTAATTTCACCCGTGCAAATTTTACTCTTTGCGCACCAATACAACAATCAAGAGTTGTAGAGTCAGCTGTGAGCGTCACACAAACCCTAGGGAGAGGGAATGGCACCTTTTTTCTTTTCATCCTCTGTTTATCCTTATTGTTCTCATCTTCAAAGCCCTCCATAATCTTGGTCCTCCATACCTCTCTGAACTCCTTCAGCTCTACATTCCATCCCGAACATTAGGATCCTCCTCTTCCTCACTGCTTCTGCCCGCCTGTCCACATTGGGGTTTAGAACCTTCAGCCATTCTGCTCCTCGCCTATGGAACTCCCTCCCGCTATCCGGCCGCACCATAGTCTCTCCCACCTTTAAAACCTCCCTCAAAACCCACCTATTCCCAAAGGCCCAACCCACATGACTCTACTCTCCATCAAAGTCATTTTCTATCTCAATTCTTTCAAATGTGTCATTTTATGTGCCTTTTTAACTGTATCTTTGCTTGTTTAACTATAAGGTTTGATTACTATGAAAGGTGACCATAAATAAAATGTAAGCAGCACACACACAGAGCAGCCACCACGCGCTCGCCAGCGTCTGCTTGGGAGCGCTGGAGGACAGGTAAACTCTGCTCTCCAAGCTGATTTCCGCTCGCTCGAATGAATCGGACTTTTGACATGTTGGGGGCGGAAACCAAGAAAAGCACTGGCCCTACTATGATTGGTCACTTTTAAAGCAATCTCACTCACACGGACCACCTTAGCGTACCTTAATTGACAGCTGGAAGCCCGGAATGTACCAGCCGAAGAAGTGTTTTTCTGTCTTCTTTAACGATGAATAAAAAGGACTTTATAAGTGTCTGCAGCTGATTCAGAACGCTGCTGCCCGAGTCCTCACTAAGACCAGGAGACTGGATCACATCACTCCAGTTCTGAAGTCTTTACACTGGCTTCCTGTGTCTCAAAGAATTGATTTCAAAGTACTTTTGCTAGTTTATAAATCACTAAACGGTTTAGGTCCAAAATACATTTCTGATCTGCTACTCCACTATGAACCACCCAGACCGCTCAGGTCATCTGGGACAGGTCTACTTCCTGTCCCCAGAGTCAGAACTAAACAGGGTGAAGCAGCTTTCAGTTTCTATGCTCCTCATATCTGGAATAAACTCCCAGAAACCTGCAGATCCGCTGCTACTCTGAGTTCTTTTAAATCAAGGCTGAAGACCTTTCTTTTTGATGCTGCCTTTCTTAAATGACTGCTCATTTCTTTAAATTTCTTATGCTGCACTGTAACTTTTATTCTTGTGTTTTATGTGTCCTAATGTTTTATCTATTCATGTGTTTTATCGGTTTTTAATGCTTATGATTTTTAACTGTTTGTACATGTGTTTTATCTGTTTAACTGATTTTATGTAAAGCACTTTGAATTGCCCTGTTGATGAAATGTGCTCTACAAATAAAGCTGCCTTGCCTTGCCTTGCCTTGTCTCTCATCGCGAGATAGGACATAATGCGGACGCCGATTTATTCTTTCAAAAATAAAAAAACTGATTTACCAAAAATGTAATAGAAATGCAAATAATCATCGGTTTGGGACACTCACCCTCCCAGTGAGTTCTGTACTGCTCTCTTCACTACGGTCATCAACTCTGTCAAACCTGGAGACAGACAGACGGACGCAAAGGAAGATTGTAGTGACGGTTGACACAAATAAGGATTAACAGGTAAACAAAATGTTCTTATGAGTGTGTGTGTGTGTGTGTGTGTCCATCCTACCGTCTCCCAGTAGATGTTGGATGCTGGACAGGTACTGCTGCTGGACGTCTGGGGGAGCCAGAGGCGTCTGGGAGGGGGAGAGAAAGACATTCCTTTAGATCCAGTCTCAACTTGAAAACAACTGAAACTTCTTTGAAACACTTTAAGGACATTGTGACGCAAACAAGGTCACTTTTTAAAAGCAGGCAAATATTTTACAGTGACCGCATTAACACCAGCAACAGATCACATGTAGAGCATTTTGAGAGGAGCTTATAAGGACTGTGTTCCTCACCACGTTGTTCTTGCCGACAGAGTTGTCCAGGTACAGGTATCCTCCTATGATGTTCAACTGGACTCGGAGGAGAACCACCAGCATGCAGGTGCTGTACACCGCCACGATGGTGCGGGTGAAACCTGAACAGGACAACAAAGTTTCACACGCTATGATGAGGTTGGACTTCTAATTCAAAATTAAAAATTAAACAAAAATGTTGTGTAGCAAAGTATTTAAGAGGGATTGTGTGCAACCAATGTGTTACGACTGCGTGGACTTACTGATGATCTTTAAATCTTCCCAGATTTCCAGCTTGTTGGCCGGTCTGTGAGACCATGTGAAAGAAGAAAAGCGAGATACAAATATTTGGTTATTTAAAAATCTGATATACCGATATATATATATATATTTTATTAAATCCAGAAACACATTAAAAACAAATAGATTTCCCTAACATTAGTTATTTGTATTTATGAATTCTCACTAAAATAATGATAACAATATGTTTTATTGTCACAACAGAATAAAAGAACATCAAAATATATTAAAGTTCTAAAAAATAAAATGTATTAAAATCCAAACTTAAGACATGAAACTTAAAGTCCTTTGAACAAAAACACATAACCAGTGTTACCAACAGGGACGTTGTAGAGCGTCCTCTGGTGGACAGACTATGCAACGTCAACACTCAACATGGTGGACGGTCCGTGTATAGTTTTTAATATTTATTTATCAGAATCATTCATTTGTCATTATAAATGATTCAGATGATTAAATATTTAATTTTTGAAAACCTTTTTTTTCTTTTCTTTTTTTAAATCGGCCATTAGAAATGCCGATACCGATAGATCGGGAAATGCCTAATATTACCCGGCCGACATATCGGTCGGGCTCTAGGCGAGATCACAATTTTGTTTCATGCAGGAGTCCCATTGCACTTTATTGCACGTTTTTTATGTCCCTACATACAGTAAAGTAACACTTCAGCGTGGAAGTTTGGTACTCAAAAACATCTAAAAATGATGACACAGTGGCACATTTGTGTTAAATAATGAATATTAGGGCTTGGCCGATATGCTTTTGTCCCGATTTGATTCTTTCACAATACATGGCTGCCGATTCAATATGTATCGCGATTTTCTTTTTTTTTGCGATTCTACAAGTATTGCAATTGGATAATATCCGGTGTACTCACTTAGCCTTGAGTAGTGCAGTGAGGCTTTCTGAATTTAGTTGACTGATGATGGCTTCTTTCAGTGGAGGGAGCATGGACAGCACTGCAACACACATACAGTATGAACAGTCACGTCAAAAATGCAAAGATGAAGTCTCATTGTTTTCTTTGGAGGGGTTCGTAGGGATTATTATTCAGAAGTGTGAAGTCATCACCGGTCATGTTGCAGGTTCTCTGGTTGCTTTCAAAGTGGTACTGTCGTCTGGTCTGAGCGATGTACTCGGTGGCCTCCTTCTCCTGGATATCTCTGATCTTCTTCTGGGCATATTTACCCAGAAAGTACACTCCTGGGGGTCACCAACAAAAAATACTTATTAAGAAATACATTTATTAATTAATAAACTTACATTGAGGAGCTTAGCGATGAGTTAATAACATTAGGGCTGCACATTAAAAATCAGTTTTTATCTTCATCACAATATCAACACATCACAGAAGGAAGTGATTTTTTTAGTTAGTTGAAAAGAAACTGGTTATACTTTTTAAATGGTGCCTTTTGTGTGCAATGTTCAATGTGTTTAATAAAATAATGTCGAAAATAATTTCCTTTTAGTTTTTATTTTATTCAACAAGCAACTTGTTGTACTTATACTTATATAGTAGCAGCAAAAATACATAACTGAATACATTTTAAGATATGTTTATTTATTTTAAGTAATTATCGTTATAGCGATATGAACAACGTCATATTTCCCTAATACCGTGCAGCCCTGATATGCTAACAAGTAGCATTAAATCATAAATCACGCAAAACCTCATTCAATTTCTTGGCAATTTAAAGTCTTGCTCATTTGCAAAGTCTCAAATCCAATATAACTAACTAAATACCATGATTGGAGGCATTTTCACGCGGTATACAATCAACACATTACGCAGCGTTAGTTTTTATTTAAAATATTTAATTAAAGTAACGTTACTGTTAGGTTGTAACGTTAGCTAACGTTACCCGGTTGGTTGTCTCAGAACCGTAAACGTTACTTTTATGTTGGAAATGATGCTGTTTATTAAAGAATATACATGCCGAACTGCAAACACATACTGCTCGATTCGTACAAGCTTTGTGAACATAGTTTTAAGAGTAGTAACTATTAGCGGTGAGTAAAACAATATAAAACATCGAGATTTTTCAGTGCAGTCCGGCGTGTTGCTGACGTTATTAGCTAGCTCAGATGCTAACATGGACACCAGTCGTACCTCCAACTACAGCTCCAGTGAAAATAAATTTCCTTTTGTGGCGTTTAACAAAATTCCAGACTGATGAAAACATCGTCGGACCGTGAGGGGGTTCGCAAACTACAGCTGCAAAAGCCCTCCGTACTTTTAACTTTGTGCTGACTAGTTTACGGGCATGTTATCTAGCTAAGGACTTATTAATGCTAGTTAGCAACTCCTTGCTATCATGCTAACTGTCAAACGTTCCAAAGTATGTCCGTTAAGGTAGAAGAGCGAACAGGATGTTATCCGGTTGTAGATTTCAAAATAAAACAAGAATTGAGCTTCAGGCGTAAGTGGGTCATACAGTAGGGTGACCAGACGTCCCCGGTTTTGGTGACCTGTCCCCGGCTGGATCTGTCCCCGGAAATTTCCCCGGTTTTCGAAGTGACTGACAGACCCAAATTGGACTTAAAGAAAGAAAACGGAGCCGATCGAGCAGCGCTGCTCAGAGCTCAGAGATGTTTTAGAAAGCCGTATTTTACCATGCTAAAATCACTGATTATTTACATGGAGTCTGGTGGGTTTACCGAACACAATTTCGCGGACTTTTATGTTTTAAAAAAGGATCTTAATCTTTAACAGAAAGGTCAGCCTCCTTAGAAATCCTTTCCATAATGTTATCAGACACTTAGAATATTAATCTGAGTCTGTCAGTAGCAAAACGAGCTCTTTATGAACGTAAATACAAGCTGGACAATTATCCCATTAACTTCCATTGTAGCTTGTTTCTCTGCTGCTGACTGCAGCGATCTCGTTTCATACTGCATCAATGTCAAAGGAAAATATGTCCTCAATAGTTTATATTGTATCCGATACTCAGCTCTAGGTCTAGTGTCCACGTTTTAAGTTTTACAAAAATTAAAAACATGACGTGTTTTGGAAGTATATACGCTTTTGAGCTGAAAATGTCCCCGGATTTTGTTTGAGGAATCTGGTCACCTTATCATACAGACTCTGTCGTAAAAAACATAACGTACTGTACAACATACTTGAAAATACAGAATATGAATACACAAATTAACCAATAAATACACAATTAATAAAAACTTGGAGGCATGTTTTAATGCTGGAAATAGACTTCATGAAATTAAGCTTTTATTTTACATGCAAAATCCCTTCATTTTCGGCCAATCGTAGGGAGCTTGACGCAACAACAACGTCACCATGAACGTGAGGATGACGCGCAGCGCTATCGGGGAACTGATTGGTCATGTCTAAAACTGGTCCGTCCAATATTATCTTCCCCAGTGTAGGTGCGTGACAAGTGAAGTGCAGCGGGCGAAATTGTAACAAAAAAGTGAAGAAATAAGCTGCAAAGCCTCGTCATACGGCAGTAGTATGACGTTTGTTAGGTAGAGTTAAGTGACAGCATTGCCATGGGAACAGAGGAGGGCCGTAAAGCTGATTCGGCGAAGAGTTTCTCTCCGAGTGATGAGGAAATTGAGAGGTGGATGTCCAGCGCCTTCGACATGGTGAGTCAGTCGTAACGTCTTTCTTTATGATTTAGCATTCAGTTATTAATGGGAAAGTTCCAAATATTTGTTAATTACAAATAACTGTCACATTATTATGTGCAATAAACATTGTAAAACATAACGAGTGCAACACAAAAAGGACAGAAAATAAATGTTAATAAACATGGAAATAAACAAAAAAGAAAATTAACAAAAGCAGTGAATGAAAAAAGGTTATTAGCAGAATAATTGATAATAATAATCAGTAGCAGTAATAAAGCTAAGGATACTTTATTTATCCAAAACAGTGGCGTAGCGTAAAATTCTGCCCCCCACACTCCCGTATCCACAAGGCCCTCCTCACACGAGGGCCCTGGGTACTCAGTCCCATTTTTCCCCCAAGTCCGACGCCCCTGATCCAGAATGGGATTACATGGGACAGAAGGACGTAGCAGGGCATCACAGGGCATGTAGCAGGACCACGGCAACAGCTGCAACCATGATTTTGGAACCTCCCTGATCCAACAAAATACATACATACATACATACACATAGGCACACAGACATATACAAATATACAATATATATATATATATATATATATATATATATATATATATATAATATAATATATATATATATATATATATATATATAGTACAAATAAACAAAGGAAGATAGTCTATTGTGCCCTTACAGTAAAGTTAATTAATCAACTACATATTCATAGATGTGTCTTCGGGGACTGTCCTCCATGAGTTTGATTTCTCCTTTGTAGTATCTTTCTGTGTACTTTCTGGCTGTGTGGCTGCTGCACGTTGACATGCTTTGACTGTTTTACTGCAGGCCAAAGATGCTCTGGAGAACGGAGAGGTGCCGGTCGGATGTCTGATGGTCTACGACGACAAAGTCGTGGGCAAGGGGCGGAATGAAGTCAACGAGACCAAAAACGTAGGAACAATGGAAGCATGTCCTGTCTTCAGTGGGTTTCCTGTTCTGGTGGCTTGAGATGGAGCCCCATGCAGCTATGTAACATACAGATCAGCACACAATAACGACAAATTAAATTTCTGTTGTTTTTTGGTTTGTCATTTTAGTCAAAACACAAGCAGGTAAAGGTACCAAAACCACCACAGTAACTTCATATTTGACTACCAATGTCGATGTAGAAGACATTTTGTCCAGCAAATACATTCATTGTTAAAACCTAAACAAATGTACAGAGAGTTTGGCATTATAGTCATCCAGCTAAAAGACTATGCATATCATTGTGTGTGTGTGTGTGTGTGTGTGTGTGTGTGTGTGTGGTAGGCTACTCGCCACGCTGAGATGGTGGCCTTGGATCAGCTCCGGGACTGGTGTTGCCACAGCAACCAGGATGTGAGCAGCGTGTGCAAGCGAGCGGTCCTGTACGTCACCGTGGAGCCATGCATCATGTGTAGTGCAGCCCTGCGCCTGTTCAGTATCCTCGCCCAACCTGTGTGTGTGTGCTTGTCTGTGCGTGTGCTTGTCTGTGCGTGTGCTTGTCTGTGCGTGTGCTTGTCTGTGCGTGTGTGTGTGTGTTAGCTGTTGTTCCTTCACCAGCTGTCAGACATCCCGGTGGTCGTGTACGGCTGCAGTAACGAGCGGTTTGGAGGATGCGGCTCCGTTCTGGACGTTTCCTCGGCAAACTTACCTCAGACTGGGACCACGTTCAAGGTGTGTGTTTGTCCCCGGTGTCTTATTATGTGTGTTTGTTTGTTTGTCTAGCTGCCATTTGTGGGTTTGTTGATGTTTGTGGAAAACCTTCAGAGAAGAGTGGAGGCTGTTAAAGCAGAAGATGTTCAATTGTCACATTTGGGTCTCTACATACTTTTGGCCTGTGCCTGTGCCTGTGTGTGTGTGTGTGTGTGTGTGTGTGTGTGTGTGTGTGTGCGCGTGTGTGTGTGTGTGTGTGTGTGTGTGCGTGTGTGTAGTGTGTTTCAGGTCACAGAGCAGAAGAAGCTGTAGAGATGCTGAAGACATTCTACAAACAGGAGAATCCAAACGGTGATCAGAAACTCTTTAATCATTTGCTATATATATATATTTTTTCTCCTTTCCTCTTTTATCAATCAATTCCTTGTCTCTCCTCCTCCTCTTTCTCCTCTTCTCTTACGTTTGATAACTTTTTGTTTCTCATTTGTGACTTTTCATTCCTGACTGTTATGTGACTTTTCTCTCTGTTTAATCACACATCTTTTCATCCTTTCTACATCACATCTTTACTATTATCTTCTTTGTTTCTTTTTTCATTGCATTGCTTTTACTAACTGTTCTTTTTATTTTCTTTGACTCATTTCTTTCTTTCTTTTTTCCCCTCTTTCTAACCGTGCTATATTTTGTCTTTTTCAGCCCCGAAACCTAAAACAAGGAAGGACTGACTCCTGGGAGAAAATCTGTGGTTTTTATATAGCTTGTATTCACCGTGCTACGAACCTTTATGTTATTTTTGTAATGTAATAAATGACCTTAAAATAAGTGAATGTGTGTTTCATACAGACTTCTTCAAACAATAGTTGCTTTCCCACCAGTGTGCCAGCAGGGAACCGGCACCTTCTCTCTGTGGAATACATTTACCATAGACAGGAGATATTAGAGCTACCGTCACTTTCCAGCGATAAACCTCCAAAACATCCGCTGTTCATGAACTATGAACAACTCTGTGTCATCTTGAACTACAACTCTGTCATCTTGGACTACAACTCTGTCATCTTGGACTACAACTCTGTCATCTTGGACTACAACTCTGTCATCTTAGACTACAACTCTGTGTCATCTTGAACTACATCTGTGTCATCATGAACTACAACTCGGTGTCATCTTGAACTACAACTCTGTGTCATGAACTACAACTATGTGTCATCTTGAACTACAACTATGTGTCATCTTGAACTACAACTCTGTCATCTTGAACTACAACTCTGTGTCATGAACTACAACTATGTGTCATCTTGAACTACAACTCTGTCATCATGAACTACAACTCTGTGTCATCATGAACTACAACTCTGTCATCTTGGACTACAACTCTGTGTCATGAACTACAACTCTGTGTCATGAACTACAACTCTGTCATCTTGGACTACAACTCTGTGTCATAAACTACAACTCTGTCATCTTGAACTCCAACTGTCATGAACTACAACTCTCATCATGAACTACAACTGTGTCATGAACTACAACTCTGTCATGAACTACAACTCTGTGTCATAATGAACAACAACTGTGTCATCTTGAACTACAACTCTGTCATCTTGAACTACAACTCTGTCATCTTGTGTAAGTCCATACTTTCATCCACTCAGAGAAGTTGCAATCAAAACAAAGATATGAAAGGATCAACATTAATAAAAGAGTATTTAACATGAATGTTCTGTAGGTGGCGTTTTGCTTCTCAGCCAAATATAATTAGACTGTTCATCACCACGCAGTAAAACACACCACTTCCTGTCTCAGTTTCAGAGAACGAAACAGACAAGTGTGTGTGTGTGTGTGTGTGCAGCGCTTCTCAACAGGAGTGACCTTCACAGCTGCACACACACACACGCTGACACAATTCAGACTTTCTGTTGTTTCACTTCCTCTCAGACACACACACACACACATACTGTGGCAATATATTGAGTGTGTGTGTGTGTGTGTGTTCACAGTATCTGCAGCTGGGAGAAGGTGAAATGAACGCATGTGTGTGTAAATGTTTGCAGGAGTGTGTGTGTGTGAGCCGAGTGTCGGAGAAAGTGCAGAGTGAGTGAGTGGGTACATCTGTGATGTGTGTGATGTGTGTGTGTGTGTGTGTGTGTGTGTGTGTGTGTGTGTGTGTGTGTGTGTGTGCACACGTTTCAGATGTCCTGCTGTTTTTTCCAACTATTTCAAACTCTTCTCACTCTGTCGTTTACACGCTGTCTCTTTTGTAGTTTCAACGCCTTTTCTCTCTTCTTCCTTCCTGCTTTTAGTGTCTGGCAACTTCCTTCCTTCACCACTTCCTTCCTTCCTTCCTGCTTCCTTCCTTCCTTCCGTTCTTGTTCTTTCTTCTGTGCTTCTTGCCTTCCTCCATCTTTTTATCTTTCTACATTTCCTTCCTTTTACTTTACTTCTTTCAGAGGATTATCATATCATTGTTTGTTTTATGGTTTCCCTTTTTTTCTTCCCTTTTTTGATATTTACTTGGTTGATTTTTTTACCCATTTTCTACTTCCTTTATCTTTCTTCCCTCTTTTCTTTCAATCTTTTAGTGGCTTCTTGCTGTTTTCTGTTTGTATTCCTTTACATATTCCCTCTTTTTCCCTTCTTTCTTGCTTATTTTCCTCCATTCCTCCATTTTTCATTTCTCATCCCTTTTCCTTCCTTCCTTCCTTCCTTCCTTCCATTCTTCTTATACATCCCACACTCCTCCCTTTCTGGATCTATTCCTTCTTATTCCCTTCATTCCCTCCTGTGTTCTTTCCTTCTTAATGTTTTCTTATCTTTTTCTACTTCCTTTTTACCCTTTGCTTCCCCTCTCCTTCTTTCCTTCATCTTATTTCCTTTCTTCCTTCCTATTCAATGATTCAGTGCCGGTCCTTTTACCTTCTCTTGTTCTTTTCCAATTGCCAATAATTAAAATTTTTTCCTCCCTACCTCCCTAATTCCTTCCTTCCTAGCTCCCTTCCTCATTCCTTCTTCTCTCCCTCCCTCATTCCTTCCTTCCCCCCTTCCATCCTTCCTTTCTCCCTTTCTATGTTTCACCATATCTATGTTTTTTTGTCTTTTATACTTCCTCTTCATACAGACATGTAACACACGTGCACATTCATCATCCTTGCAACACAAAAACACAATATCATCCCATGTGAAACAGCTGAACATATCATTTTAAGTTAAATCACAGATTCATCATTCATCACAAACACAAACACATCAAAATGGGGTTTTATTTCGACTACAACACGAGTCCAGCTCCTCTCTGCTCGTAGAGCTATGCTAATGAATGCAGCGCAGAATATCCCAGAGTGTTGTGTCACGTCAGAGTGGAGGAGTTGACGTGTTAATGAAGAGACGACACACACGCACACACACACGCACGCGCGCGCGCATGCATGCACACACACACACACACGCGCGCGCGCATGCACACACACACACACACACACACACACACACACACACACAGCAGTGCAGTTAGCTGTTAACTCTGTGTTAAAACTCTCCTTGCCAAACTGACAGTAACACACACATTTACACACACACACACATTTAGACACATTTACACGCACACACACACACACACACACACACACACACACACACACACACACACAGACACACACACACAGACACACACATTTACACACACTGTCGATCTCCAAACTAATAAGCAGTGTAATATGAGATGTCATCTTGTGTAAAGGTGAAGCAACAACACTCAGGGAAGTGTGTGTGTTTTTATTATTTCACTACCAACGGACCTGAGAGAAGGTTGTTGTTTAAAGAGGAAGCGGTGTGTGTGTGTGTGTGCGTGTGTGTGTGTGTGTGTGTGTGTGTGGGTGGGGGGGTTCAGTCTGTGTTCAAACAGGAAGTGTTGCGTTGATGTGTTTTGTGGTTTCACATTTTGATCTTCAGTTTAAAAGGAAACCAACTGAAATGGTGTCTTGCCCCGCCCTTCTGCTCAGCGCTGGGGGAGGAATGAAACACTCCGTCTTGTTTTCTTCTCACATCCTTTCTACTTTACCCTTTAATTCCATCTTTTTTTTTAAATATTTCTACATTTTCCCCTATTCTTTATTTCCGTGGTTTAATGTGTCAGTTTCCACGCTTCTTCTTCCTTCCTTCCTGTTTATTTCTGTTTACAACTTCCCTCCCTGTTTCTTGTCTGCATTCACTCACTTTTCTTTTCTTTTCTTTCCCATTTTCTTCCATCTTTTTTTGTATCTTTCTAAATTTTTCTTTCTCCTTTCTTTTCTTTCAGTAGTTTATTGTTCGTTTTTCTTTGACAATCTCCCTCTTTGATTACTTCCTTGCTTGCTTGCTTTTTTCTTCCCTCCTTTAATCTTTACTTTATTTCTCCAATGGTGGCTAGGATTTTCACCCATTTTCTACTTCCGCTTTTCTTCCTTTCCTCTTCCCTCTCTCCTTTCTGTTCCTGCTTATTTCCTGCCTCCCCCAATGTTCATTTCTAATCCCCTTTCCTTCATTTCTATTTTTGATAGAAAAATCGTCATTGCCTAGTTAGGCTCTCCCTGTCAACACACACGCTAGAAAGACGTTTGCTAACGTGTTAAAGGACATGCTGAAACTCACCGCTTCGGATGCCATCAGGCGGGATCTCTGGTCGTAATCAGCCCTTCACTGACCAATCAGCATTCATTAGCAGAATGCTAGCATGTTATGGGCAACAATTACTCAACCTGTAAGAAATCAAAAGGACATATGTACTCGTTCATTTAACTTCCGACCTATAATCCATGTTGAACTCGCAAAAACTACAGTTAAATCTGAGATTTCTAGTTCCATAGACTCCCATTCATTTTGCACTCGCCTGCGATCACCCCCAGTGGGACTCTGGTGGAACTGCAACCACATTCAGTACAATGGGGCTAAATGTGAACAGGCTCTCGGTAGATGGGCTCTGGGATAAATTACCATGACGATGTACACCCGGAAACAAGTGACCCGCCGCCGCGACACACAAAGCCCTGGGTGGAATGTGAAGTTACCCCGGTAATCCCAAATCTTACACGCCTCTGGACAACTACCTCCGTTTGGGTCTTCATTCTGTTTTATTTACCCAGTGTGTCAGTGTGTGTCTCTCTCTCTCTCTCTCTCTCTCTCGCTCTCCCCAGGGTGCCTGTTGTAAGAGATTGGTAAAGGCTGTCTTAACAGCCCACATTGCAGAAGAACTAAAAAGGGAAATGGATGTTTTAAATGCAGTTTGAAAGATAAAAATCCATTCAGCCACTTTGGGGATATCAGTGAGGACACGCCCCCCGTGAGGTCATCCCTCTGTTCCCAGGGTGGTGGTTATAAGAGATTGGTAAGGACAACCCTCGCAAAAGAAAACTGCAAAAGAACAAAGGCAAATGGACCTTTTACTCTTTTTTTCACTTGTCCGGGCAAGTAAAAAAATAAATAAATAAATAAAAATCTACGTGGCGAAGGTCAAGTTTTACTGGACCCTAAACTACTTTACCAAGGAAAAACGCAGAGAAAAAACCCTAAAAAAGGTCAAACTTTGGAGGAAAAAAAACGTCAAAGTGTGAAAAAGGTAAACAAAAACGTCAAAAATAAGTTAAAAAAAAGTAACTAAAGCATCAAAAGTGCCAAAAAAATAAGTCGGAGCAAAATGTCAAAAGCATCAAGCAGCAACTCTATTCTTGATTGGCGGCACATTCAAATCAAATGATTTATGATACGCTGACACCCGAGGCGACTGACTTGCCCGCCGTGGCGTTCCACTTGCCCCGGGCCATCGGGCAGCGCGTTACTGTTGAATCCAGGAACGATACAAATCCATTCAGCCACTCTGGGGATATCAATGTCATGAAAGTCAATAAATCTGCCCGCAAAGCTGAGGTTTCAATGAGGCTACGTTTACACTAGGCGGCCATTTTCCTAATCAGACATGTCAACCTCTTCGTTTTAAAAAATAACATCATGCACAGCTGTCGGTTTTCAGAAAAGTGTTCATGTACCCGTGTAGGTATGCCGTCAACGCTGTCAACAGCACGCCCAACCTGGAGGTGACGAGAAGCTCAAGCCCACGTTAGCCAATCAGAATCCCAGCAAGGAATCACTTCCTCTCTCGCATCTTCTTCTCTTCCTCGGCTGCTTAAACCTCCAACCTCCACCTCCAACCCAAAAACACATGGCTGGGAACATGAAACCATTTGAAAATGTCTCCTTGATGACATTAAGAGGATACTGAGCTGGGGAACAGGAAGTCAAGCTTTATTGATTTTGTACCAACATCTAGTGTGTAGTGTGACTCATGAGATGAATAATAATGCTTGCTTAACACATTATTAATGTTTGGTCGTTTTGTAGCTGATGAAGGAATTCATTCACTTTAAGAAGTTCATACCAGAAAAGCAGATTACAAATACTGACTGTATGTGTGTGTTTATATGTGTGTGTGTGTGTGTGTGTGTGTAGTATGTTGGTGTTTGAGCCTTTTGTCCACTGTCCGCCACATAACAAAGCCAGACGGTTGCCTAGTTTTTGCCACTGTAAACACACACAAAACAAAAGGTTTCCACTTCATTCGTCGCCCTTTCCTCTGTATTTACATCTAACGGATGGTTTTCTATGGTGTTGGGTATAGTTCAAAGGGTAAATGGTCTTTTCCACTTCCGCCAGAGGTCGCTTGTGTTTCTGTTCTTGTGCTGTCCTGGGTGGGCGGGGTGGGCTGGGTGGGCGGGGCACGGCCTCTCCTGCCCGACCGAGACCGACTCCTGCGCCAGGCACAGACGAGAGGAGATCACTCACCTTTGACCTTTTCTGAAACAAAGAGGAAAGACAGGAGAGTGAACTTTGTGGAGTCAGCAGACTGTCAAGGTGTGTGTGTGTGTGTGTGTGTGTTTTATCTTAAGTGGAGTCAAACTAGAGAAAAAAGTCACACTTAGATATTGTCTCTCTGGTGGGTCGGTTGAATGGGGGAGAGCGTGTGTGTGTGTGTGTGTGTGTGTGTGTGTGTGTTAGGATTTTTATGACCGAAATGTATAAAAATACAAACTTTAGATATGAAACTTAAAGTCCTTTGAACAAAAACTCATCCCAAAAACACATACCAACAGGCACGCTGTAGAGCGCCCTCTGGTGGACAGACTATGCAACACCAACATTCATAACATGAACATAAATATTCATTTATCAGAATCATTTTGTGATTTTTTTTTTTTTTTTTAAATCGGCCATTTAAAATGCCGATACGGATATATCGGGGAATGCCTAATATCGGCCGATAATATCGGCCTGCCGATATATTAGACAATTAGTCTAAAAACAACTAACAGTAATCTTTGCCCGTTGCCTCTCGTTGTGCTATTTTTCACTTTGGGCTACACTGCAAAATTATTTGATTCTTACCAAGATAACAAAAACTTATAATATAATTTATCTTATTTTAAGAGTGAATTTCTTATTTTAAGTGTTGAACTTTACACTATAATCTTAAATCAAGCACGCTTGTCAAGTGAAATGATCTTGCTGCATGGACAGGTAATTTCACTTGTTTTGAGTACCTTCTCCCTCAGATTTACGGTTTTAATCTTATTTTTAGACCCCCCTTTTTTGCGGTGTACAGTCCTCGTTACAGAAGACGGATGGACACAGTGTGTGTGTTGTCTACCTGTGTGTGGCTGGTCCCAGATGTAGCTGTTGAGGATTTCCCCGAGGGTGTAGAAAACACAGATCACCGCTGTCATGGCGCTGAAGAAGACGACCCGAGCCAGCGGCGTGATGCGCTCCAGCACCGGGTACACCCACACGCCCGTCACCTGGTGCACCCAACACGTCCTGGGCGGGCGGGGACACAGGGAGTTAAAATGCATTCAGAGGATTTTATATTAGCAGTGGTGGAATGTCACTAAGTACATTTACTGAAGTGCTGTACTCAAGTACAAATTTTAGGTACTTGTACTTTACTGAGTCTCAAATCATGCCACTTTCTACTTCTACTCCGCTACATTTCAGAGAGAAATACTGTACTTTTTACTCCCCCCCGACCAACCTCCCTCCCTACGCAAATTTTTGCCCTTTCATACTACTAGCTATGCCCTAAATTCACACGCTATCGCAAGGTAATGTACTGTAACTCAAAATACGCCAATAAAGGCGTGTTACACATACGCCGTTTCATGAGATCAGTCAGAGATTAGTAACAGGTTGTATTTATGTTGATTGTTACATTTACCCTGTTTACAAAAGCCTGCTCCATTTTTCCTTTTCAGTTGCATTGTGCATTGCATTGTGCATTGTGTTCCTTTTGCGTTGCATTGTGGTACACAGGAGTAAAAATTCAGGTACATCTGTCACTCGACGACATAAGTCGAGTGAAGATATAGTGAAGATGAGTATTGCATGCGTCACTTTGCAACAAGTAGCATACAAGATGCTAACGAGAGACTTCCGTAATGTCAATACAGTAAAAATGGACCTACTTAATGAAGTTGGTTCACTGCTGGCTACAAGTTAGCATCAAACACAACAAAGGCTGTCAGTTGAATGGTGTTTTGAGCTAACGTTAGCAATCAAACTATCATAGATAGCTACAACTTTTTGAAATGATTCCCATCTTCTGTTATTGTTTGTAATGAGAAAAGTTTATTATTTCATGGATTTCACAAATGTCAGTATGACGTATGACAGCGTTATTCCGTAAACCGGTTTAATCTGAGCATGCGCGACTCAAATCTACACTCAACTTACATTGGGGTGTGACAACATCGTTGGCTCATTATTAGCAGTGCATTGTGGGTATTTTATAGTGGACTGTATAGTTAATGAAATTAAGGGCTGAGAATTCAAACACCACTACAAAATGACAAACAGACTACATGGTGCACTAGTTCTGTGATAGGGAGCGGTTTTCCACACAGCTCGGACGTGTTGTGTATGTGGTGTTCATGGAGTGTTGGAAACAGGAAAACATTTTGGTACCAGAGGATGTATCCCACGCCGAAACAGCACACGGCCGCCAGACCACACGACCTGCCAGGGTACCGATGGTGGGTGGTCCGCATCTCGATGATGATGAAGGGGAGAACAGTGGTGTGCTGAGGGAGACGGACATTAGAAAGGAGAATAAATATGAAGCTACAATTTGTGTTTACTGAGCCTGGAAACTTTCAAATGAAAAGGAAAACAGACAAACAAAAACTCTGAACTGTTGGGACGGATCTCTGTTCTCTTTGTTCTCTTTGAATAATTCATTCATGTCTATATACAGTGGCTGTGTGTGTGTGTGTGTGTGTGTGTGTGTGTGTGTGTGTGTGTGTGTGTGTGCGTGTATGTGTTTGTGTTCAGACACCTGTATAATCCACCAACGTACACACCAACGTATTTACTGGAGGGCATGGCATGTGCTGCTATTTTTGGTGAAGCTGTTTCTCAAACGAAAAAAAAACACACACGCACACACACACACAAGAATAGGGTTCAATCAGGCTGTGACGTAAACAAACACACACCAAACTGGGAATAACACACACACCAGTATGTATCACCCACAACCATCAACCAGTAATGCTCCCTGCATAACTGATGCAGTGGTTTTGGTTTTCACACTTAAATTTAAATTAATTAATCAAGCATGTGTTGTTTAATGTATCACTCACTGTATAACGCAGCTTGTCTGTCTTCACTTTAACTACTCTCTTTGTCCACTAGGGGGCATTCAGACACAATAGACAGACACACACGTAATTGTCTCAGCAGAGTTGAGACCTCTTACCTCATTTGCACTCTCGCACAGCTGTAGATCAGTGTATTTGTGTGTGTGTGTGTGTGTGTGTGTGCGTGTGTGTGTGTGTGTGTCTCAGAGTATTCACCCTGGAGCTCTTTTGTCTCAAGCCGTCGGCCTCGTTATGTTTCGGTGAGAAAAACAACAACTGGGATTCTTCCATCTGTTAATTATTCCCACACTGATGGTTAGAAATGATGTGTGAGTGTCTGATTGGATGCCGCGGGCTGCAGAAGGTGTGAATGTTGCTACAGAGTTCAGGTTTCGGGTTTTAATCCCGGGTTTGTCTGAAGACTCAAACGCTCCGACACTGAACAATACAACACATCATGAAAATGAACCACAGTTTAGATTCAACTGATTCTTCCATGCAGCAAATATGTCCTTCAGAGTCCTAAAAGTCCACTTAAGGCCCTGACACACCAACCCGACGTTGGTGTGTCAGGGCCACACCAACGGTGGCAGCTCCCCGAGTTGGACAAAAAAAGTGTCTGGGAACACACCGAAGCGACGGCGACTGATTAGACCAATGCGTCGCAGGTCTGGTTCGTCCGGAAATTCAAAGCCAGACCGTCATGGCGGCTTGTTCTAAATACGATCTCCTATTTTACTAAAACAGTTCACCGAAACGGGTTTCTGAAAACATTTTAGGCGAGAAAATAGGCCGTGCAGATACACAAAGATCAGTTTAAAAGATTTGTGTCAGATTTTGCGAGACTCTAGTCCCGCTCATCCCGCTCGTCGTTTCCGGGTTAGCACTCCACCAATCAGATTGGTCATTGAGTCCAACTGCCCGCCTACTGACCAAGCATGTCAGGTCGGCCAAAATGAAGGCGGCCCGCCCCTCCGATGGACGACGGCACGGAGCACACCGAACAGACTCGAGTCACCGATGTCACCAGACTGTCCAACGGCCGATTATGGGGTTTAGGTCTAGTTTAAATAGAAAACATGCCTTTACCCACATGTTCATTTCATCATTTTAATTTGCATGAACTAGAATAGTTTATCTTGCAACTTTAAGAAATTCTTTAAAGCTGGATTTAATTCGACACAAGGGGTTGGAGAGCGATGTATCGGTTGTGATCTGGTCATATTTCCAAGAACAACAATGGGACGGAGAGTACTGCTGTGAAATTGCAGCATTTACATCATCCCCTGAAAAAATGAGATAATATCTGAACATTTCATTTATCTTCACAATCTTAAAAATTATAGGAGAAAACAGAAGCCCAGCGAACTGACCAATGGCAGCCTTGCCCACCTTAAGGGGCGCAGAGGACACAAAAACAAGGCTTGGACGAGCAGCTACTCAGGCTGCAATGCTTTTTTCAAGCTTGGATTGAAATGCCTAGCATGTCAACACAAACTTTTAACCACTTCAAGTCGACCTTAAAACTCCAATCAATGCAATTTCACTGCAGGTGGACTCCAATCAAGCTCTAGACACATCTCAAGGATAATTAAAGCCAACGGGACACACCGAATAACAGTTTGAAGTGCCACAGCAAAGGGGTCAGAATACTTATACATTTATCTCGTTGTTATTATGAGCTACAGAATGGTTGAGTGCTTGGTGGGCAAAAATGGCCATTTAATCCAGTTAAAACTAAATCTAGGGTGCAAAAAGTGAGTGTGGGAGTCCTTTCCCACTGGCGTTAAAGCATGTTTTCTTTATTTTAAGCGATGCTGGGCAACTCCTCAATAAACTATGGGGAAACCTGGGTTTTTGATGCTGAAAATATAACCTATGTAAGAGATTAAAAAGTATTTTTGTGTTTCATTTGTGTTTAAGAGCTAAGAAATTAATACTTTGCCGCCAACGCAGTCAAAAGCACGCCAAACCTGTAGGTGGCAGTGTAACGAGAAGCTCAAGCCCACGTTAGCCAATCAGAATCCCCGAAATAGCAACAACAGCAAGGAATCACTTCCTCCCTCTCATCTTCCTCGGCTGCCTAAACCTCCGCTTGTCTCAGTTTACATGCAAACGTGCAAACGAAGAGTTCAAAGATCTCCACTCTGGCCGGAGGTTTTAGAAAGCCTTTTAGAAAATGTCTCCGTTTGTCAAAATAACCACGTACGTGTAAACAGGGCCTGAGTGTCATCTTATTTCAGGTGTGATTGGTCACGATTGGTTCACATGTGATTGAACTACCCAGTGTCAGAGGGGTATGCAGGACATGTGTGTGCTGGACATCATCACATATGGGCTTTAAATAATGAGGTTTATTTTAAAGTATATCAGCCACTGTAGGCCTACCATAATTATAAATAATAATATGATGTGTATAAATATATATATACACACTACCGGTCAAACGTTTGGGGTCACTTAGAAATTTCCTTTGCACTCCATTATAGACAGAATACCAGCTGAGATCAGTTGCATTGTTTTTTTAACCAGGGCAGCAGGTCAGATTATATTTTGTGCTTACATAACTGCAAAAGGATTCTCCGATGTTTTCTTTTGACCGTATACTGTATACATCTATATATCATCTTGCCATCACTGTCACCACATTTGAAGACATTCTGTGATGGCTTTCCCAATTCTCAGATATTCTAAGTGGATTTTCCAGGAAAATCACACTTGTGTGTATATAGACACATCCGGGTGCTTTGTATACTGTACAGCAAAGGAGGAAGGTCACTGTGTCACAGCCTTACTTTGACCAATCGGCTGCTCAGGTTTCCCCTCAGAGGATATGAAAAAAGGTCAGACTAAAGACGCCAAGACCGCATGTGCAAACTAACAAGAGTAACAACATCTCCGAGGAAGGACAGAATAGCTCTGTCTCTCTCTCCTGGGGTCTTAAATTCTAGGTTTCCCTCCCAACATTATAACACACACACACACACGCACGCACACACACACACGCACACACACGCACACACACACACACACACACACACACACCCTGACGCTGCACTTTTACCCAGCATGCCTCGGTGGAATTCCAGTCTCTTGGTCGTGTTTAAGTTTAGTCTCTGTCGAAAGGACTTGCTGCTCGTAAATAATACTCCATTTATACTCGCTGTCCCTCTCTCTCTATTTTTGTTTCTAGGTCTCTTTCTTTACTGTCTGTCTGTCTGTCTGTGTGTCCCCCCCCCCCTCCCAAGGTTTGCGGTTTCGCTCCAGCAGCAAGCTTTCTGCCTCTGTGGAAAATCCCCCCTCTTCGGCAAACAGCGGTGGTGCGATCCTGTGGTCTGGGGCTAAAAACGGGACAAACCATTTCACGCAGAGATCCACAGCTGGGGGTGGGTGTGGTCACGTGGCTGAGGGGGGGCAGGTCCACGGGTTCAAACATCTTACAGTGGCGACCAACAACTAAAAAACAATGCATCGGAAATAGATTTACTCAGAGTTTTAAAAAAAATCTTTTAGAATCAGAGGACGTGACCTGAAAAGTTTTGGCTCTCGATCTTGACCAAAGCACGACAGTTGATCTTCAAACATAAACCGACCTTACACCCTATTTGTGTAATTGTGTCTGCTAGGCCTGCACACAGGTGACAGTTTGGGCTGATATTATCGGCTGATATTAGGCCTTTTCCAAAATATCGTATCAGCATTTATAATGGCCGATAAATACAATTTTAAAAAATAAAATAAAAACGGACTAAACACCCTTTAAAAAGGAGAATTCCGGTCAATTCCAACACATAACGCTGTTGTACATTTGGAGTGCTGTCAGTGTAAAAAAAACTAAAAAAACATCGGTGCTGCCTACACCGTGTTATCCTCCTGCTAGCGTTAGCACTCAACAGGCTTAAACAGGGCAAGTTTTAAACGTGTTTTTAGCCTCTAAACATGTTAAAAATATCATTACCAGTGCCTACCCATGTGCAGTGATTCCTTCTGAGGGAACACAGAGCATCTGACTGTAGGAGATGTGAGAGAAAGGCATGAAAGTTGTGCTTTGTGTAACAAAGTTACACATTATTACATTTGGTATCTTTGGAATTGTGTGTGTCCTCTGCAGAATTGAAAATAAACTCCTGTGGCTTTTGAATAGATGTTTTGGCTTCATCACATCAGATTAGAAGGATGAATCCAGTGGGGAGTGCGGCAGAGTTCAGGAGGTCAAAGTACAGCAGCTGATTCAGAGCTTGTTGCACTGATAAAGGTTTCTTTTCAACTGAACTCCACTTGAACTCTGAAAATCAAGTAAAAAAAAGTCTCCTGTTGACATTTTTCTCTACAGTTTTTTTCCCCCGAACTTAAGGAGCTTATCATTTCACAGAGGGACAATCCTGTTCCACTTCCTTTCAAAAACACACTCAGAGAGATTGTGTCTGAATATCAGCTGTGCAAGAGCACCGTGAACCGAAGCCATTTCATGTCAGCGTTCAGCAAACAGAGGCATTCCAGTATTATAATCATTATTATCAGATTTCCTCCTCTTTAGTTCTGATGAATTACTGATATTGTTGCATGTTATACTGCAAACCCTCAACACTGATCAGTATTGGGCTTAAAAAGTCAGTATGTGCGTGTGTCTCATCTTTTGTGTGTAGGGAAGTGTATGTGTGTGTGTGTGTGTGTGTGTGTGTGTGTGTGTGTGTGTTCATGCGTGCGTGTTCAAGACATCAGTTGGCATGGTGACCTGTAGCTGCCGCACTGAGAAACTTGTATGTTGTAGTATATGTAATATAATACACACACACACACACACATGCACACACATGCACAGACACACACACACAGAAACACACACACACACACACACACACACACATGGTTTTGGATCACATTCACTGAAGTCTTTACAAAAAAAAAAACAGGTTATAGAACAGGTTTGTTTTGATTAGTGTGGTTCTCTAAGCAACCAACATGGGACAGGCGGGGACCCCACCCCTGAATCACATCATCTAATGGGGAAAGCAGTGCTTGGTAATAGGAAGAGGCAATGAGACAACAATGAGAAAAACTGAGTCAAATCTTTCTGAACATCCTGAGGCTCGTCAAAATATGGGATATATTTATTATTGCATCCAAACACCAGAAAGCAGATTACTGGTGGAGGAAACTAATCTGCTTGAATTTTTAGTGTTCTCTAATCGTTGGTCATGAAAAAGAAAAGTTTGGGGAAGACTAACAAAATAATGTTTTAAAATAATATTTTTTGAATAAATCAAACAGATCAACCCCGCTATACAACGAGAAGTTTTTTTCCCCCACATATTTATGACTTTATAATCTTAGGGAATATTTAAGATTTCCTCATGAAGTAGAGACCTTAATCTCGAAAATCCTGAGCTTTTCTTGGGAATGTTATACCTTAAATTAGAGCCCGACCGAAAACGGATTTTTAAGGCCGATACCGATACAAATATTTCCGATATATTATAAAAAATCCAGAAACGCAAAACAAAATATAAACAGATTTACCTAACATTAGTTATTTGTAGTTATTTATGAGTATGATATATGATAGGACAAGTCTGTAAAACCACTTATTACAACTTTTTAATAAGACCGTTGATAGATTTATTGAGGTACCCGTCTCTCGTTCTCTCCCTCGCTCCACATCACTCGACCCCTCCCTCCTCCGATGGGAATGGCGACACGGTTGCCGTGGCAGCCAGTATAGACAAACAACAGCGATACCATGGAATACCGCAAAATATTTACAACCTGACTGGACACTACACACACACACACACACACACACACACACACACACACACACACACACACACACACACACACACACACACACGTCCGTTGGTCATGTTCTGATTGTTTTGGTCCTTGGCGACGCCACCATAGCAACCACTCAGCTATTACATCATCTTCTTGAGTATGAGAAGAGACAAACATGCTGTCTCTTTTGATTAAACCAGCGTTATGGGAATGACCATTATTTAACACACGTCCCCCCCCCCACACACACACACACACACACACACACACACACACACACACACACACACACACACACACACAGCTCTGTGTTTTGGCAGGAGGAAGCTTCATGAGGAGGCTTTGCATATTAAAGCCAAAGTGCTGGAACATTCACTGATTATCTCAATCTAGGCTGATTTAAACACACACACACACACACACACACACACACACACACACACACACACACACACACACAGCTGACGGTGTTATCAGGCGGTCGACACAGCGTACGGTGTGTCAGTCGCTGTCTAAACAGTAGATTAAACCCATTTCCTCTACACTGCAAATCAAAGCCAGCCGTCAGCCGCCGACTCTGTTCAAATTCAGAGGCTTGACCACTGATTAGGTTTATCGAGTACTTCATGATCCAATGATATGACAAACGCTGCAGAACTCTTAGATCATCAGACGCCGGTCTCCTAACTGTTCCCATGATCAGTGATAAATCTACTGGCCACACACTGCCTGATGATTATATAAGGTGTGTTGTTCTCTCGGGCCGATGACCAGCTTGCCTCCGTATCTTATGGAGTATTGACCCCGCTTTCCTATATCAATATTCTTTTTAATTCCCCAAAATAACATGATTGATTCCACACAACGCTCTTTGTCAAGGTCAAATCTCTACTTTCATTAATTTTGGGGCGTCTTATTCAATTTGATAGCATTTGGAAGAAAAAAATTGAAGTGTTTTTGAAATAGTATTGAGTAAAAGTTGTCATATTCCAGTCTGTGATTATCATCAACATCCATTCCTTTAATTTTAGTCGAAATAATTCCTAATTTCTGCTTTTCTAACTTAAACATTAGATATAAAAATAAAGTTAATACGTTTGTGTTATGTAGTGTTAAATGTCAACAAAGTGACAAACATTGAAAAAAGGGACAAAAACTTAAGAAAATGTTAAAAACATTTATTAAAAAGCAACAAAAGTGTTGATTTTTCATTTTGACGGGAAGATAACACCAGGGTTAAGAGCAATGGGCAATATATCGATATTATATTGACATCGATATATAAGGCTGGATAACGTTTTACATATTGTAATATGGTGATATGACACACGTGTTGTCTTTTCCCGTTTTTAAAAGGCTGCATTACAGTGAAGTGATCTCATTTTCTGGACTTACCAGCTGTTCTATTATTTGCCTTTACCCATGTAGTCATAGTAACCACATTATTAGTGATTATATATCAAAACTCTCATTGTGTACATTTTTTGTGAAAGCACCAATAATAAACCCTCCAATACCATCAAGGTATCTATCGACATTGATGTATTTGGTCAAATATATTGATATTTGATTTTCACCATATTGCCCAGCTGGATTTAAGAGTATGCTTTAAGGCTGGCTCAGGTTTGCCTTTTGCCATTAGTCTGGATCAACAACTTATTTATTTTGAGCATAATCGCCGGAAGATCCGGCGGTGGACGTCACTCGCCTTCCGCTGTCTATGAGTTACCGCTTTGGGAAACAATAACAAACTTCGTTAGGCTACACGCTGAAAATGTCAAGTTTTGAAGAAAAAATTGATAGAACAACAAGGCAAGCCTGCTCGGTTCTGTCAGGAATGAAGGTAAAGATTTACAAAGAATATGTTTCTTGCATTTCCTCCCTAACTGGGACGTTATGGGACTGAATGGTGGGATTGCTGTGGAGGAAGTACACACAGCGGTACACTGGTAAGTAGAGGCCGAGGCTGATGATAATTTGTTTCATTGTCACAACAGAACATCAAAATATATTAAAGTTCTGATAAATAAAATGTCTAAAAATACAAACTTAAGATATGAAACAAAACAAAAAAAAGCAGTGTTGCATCAGGGACGTTGTAGAGCGTCCTCTGGTGGACAGACTATGCAACGCCATCACTAACAGGGACGTTGTAGAGCGTCCTCTGGTGGACAGACTATGCAACGCCATCACTAACGGACGCTGTAGAGCGTCCTCTGGTGGACAGACTATGCAACACCATCACTAACAGGGACGTTGTAGAGAGTCCTCTGGTGGACAGACTATGCAACACCATCACTAACAGGGACGTTGTAGAGCGTCCTCTGGTGGACAGACTATGCAACGCCATCACTAACGGACGCTGTAGAGCGTCCTCTGGTGGACAGACTATGCAACACCATCACTAACAGGGACGTTGTAGAGCGTCCTCTGGTGGACAGACTATGCAACGCCATCACTAACAGGGACGTTGTAGAGTGTCCTCTGGTGGACAAACTATGCAACACCATCACTAACAGGGACGTTGTAGAGCGTCCTCTGGTGGACAGACTATGCAACGCCATCACTAACAGGGACATTGTAGAGCGTCCTCTGGTGGACAGACTATGCAACACCAACACTAACAGGGACGTTGTAGAGCGTCCTCTGGTGGACAGACTATGCAACGCCATCACTAACAGGGACGTTGTAGAGCGTCCTCTGGTGGACAGACTATGCAACGCCATCACTAACAGGGACGTTGTAGAGCGTCCTCTGGTGGACAGACTATGCAACGCCATCACTAACAGGGACGTTGTAGAGCGTCCTCTGGTGGACAGACTATGCAACGCCAAATCTCATAACATGGTTGACCGTCCGTTTTTATTTTTTAAATATTCATTTACCAGAACCATTTATTTCTCATTATAAAGGATTCTGATAAATGAACATTTAAAAAAATAAAACATGTTTTCTCTTTTTAATCTGCCATTATAAATGCTGATACTGATAGATTGGGAAATGCCTAATATCGGTCCGCCGATATATTGGCCAGGCTCTACAGGTAAGAGATAATGAGGTTTAACACACGGCGCTCCTCTCTCGTCCTCTCCTCCATTCATGTACAGGGCTTTAAATTGACACCCGCCAACTGGGGGTGAAAATGAACCTTGCTGGGTAACATTGTTAAGTTACTAGCCAACTTTAGGCTAATTTAGGCCGGTGATGAAAGAATAACACTGTGTCTGTTTGAATTGGCAGGCTGCAGAAACAATGCGACAGATTGCCCAGTTGGTCTGTTGTCCGCCAAGACATTTGGGCGGTTCTGTGTGTGTTTGGCTCGGAAACATAATCTTTATCTAGCAACACTGCTCATCGTACTAATCCTACATTTCCCATGGACACTCAAACTGTTGCAGTCTTACATTGCCATTTGAACCAATATATCATGTTAAATAAATGATATAAACAAATGAAGTGACAATGACAAGGACAATATCAATATAGACAACTGGACTCACCATGCCGTGGTTGAGCCACTGAGGGATGAAGTTGTCCAGTAGTTTGGGGTAGACCAGCTCTCTGTCGTACAGGTAGAGACTCCAGAACGTGAACACCACAAACTAAAGAGAAAGAAAACAAAGTCAGAAAACCAAATATACTCTATAAGTATAGACAGCGCATTACACCCTGCGCCAGTGGTATGAAACGGTACACACTTCCTGTCTCCTAAATGGGCAAGTGGATGGATGAAAAGTTATACTTGTAGAATTTAATATTATTTTTCTTTTGCCAACATTAGATATTTACAAAGCTAATAGACATTAAGAATCAAATAAAAAATGCCATTTTAGCGTAGGAGTGTTCTGGAGAGAGAGTACGCGGCTTGTGAGAAAATGGGTCCAATATTTATTATGGTGACTACAGTCTGGGGCATAAGAATCAGTCATAATCTGTGGTCACGTTCCCTTCTTCCATTGGAGAATGCACCCGAGACTATGTTTATCTGCTGCCCCCCGTACCCAGCAGGGTACTCCTGACTGCTTCTCCAACCTGGGGACCGCCGTCTACTGTAGCTAACACACTGATGGAGAAGTAGCTCACACAACCCCATTTCAAAAGATCCAAACTATCCCTTTAATGGTATAGGGGTGGTGGGGTGAAAAAAATCGATACAGCATAGTATCGCAATATTTAAAGTGGCAATACTGTATCAATACACAGGCGCCAAGTATTGATCTTTTATTATATATGTGTTGGTCAGTTTGTCTGCTTGACAATCCCACTTTGCAGCAATAAAACTGAAGTGATATGAACAGAGAAATGTTTCTTTTTAGATAAAACAGATGTTGACAAAGTTTCCTTTGGGGAACATCATTTGAAATGGGGAAAAATTAGAAGTTGGAAAAAAAGGTTATAAATTGCAAAATATTGCAGAATATTGCAATATGTTTAAAATCGCAATAACATTGTATCGGGGCATAAGTATCGTAATGACATGGCATCGGGAGGCGTCTGGTGATTTCCACCCCTAGTGATAACCTGGATTTTCATGCTGCAGTAAGACCACAATAAGCACATAACTTGCTGCCTCAGTAGAGATTGAAGAAGTAGAACATTTCCTAATGAAGCCTTATGTACGGTGTGTTTAATTCATGACAGTAAATGATACCGTGCGCCGATCCCTTCCACACTGTGGTGGGGGTTCAATGGTTACAGAAGCCTGTTGATTGCCAAAACAATTCCCTGGCTGTTGTGGCCACTTTACGTCATACATGGACTGAACACACCATAAGCTAACAATCCCTAATGTATCTCCAGCAGAGTGTTTGGGCCCGGGCCAGACCATGTTCTGCAAGACGGGGGGTGGAATTACCTGACTGTCATCTGGGTTCCAGTTCGAGGCATCTGAACTATCCCCCACTATTGTACCCTGATCGGCATGTTCTCTGCTTTCAACAGGCCGGTTGAGGAAGAAAACGAACGCACGCACGCGCACACACACACACACACACACACACACACACATATACACAAAAACCCTTCCTCTAGTTTCCATACTGCCTTACACAAAAACAAATGCCCATATGGAGAGGCATGCACATATGTGTAATATATGCACCTGCACACCTGGGCATGTATTAAAAAAACACACACACACACACACACACACACACACACACACACACACACACACTTTCCATATCAGTCGGGCTAGGTTTCCAGACATTAGCTCTGGTGATAATCATGTCTATTGTACTGTGTGTAAACTGAACTCATTGCCTAACTCACATATGGCACCATGCCAGCTGACTGCTTCAATAGGTATGTGTGTGTGTGTGCGTCAGACAGAGTAGGTGCTTGCAACACACACCTACCCTCGACTGTGCCAGCTATCTAGCCTAGTTAGTTAACAACTCTGTGTGTGTGTAAATGTAAATAGACTGTTCTTATATAGGGCTTTTCTAGTCTCAACGACTACTCAAAGCACTTTTACATAGTACAGGAAGAGCACGCAGCAGGACAATTTAGCTGTTAAAAACATCTGTGTGCATTTCCCACAGAATAGCGGCTAGTCAAAATGCTGAGTGGCTAGTAGCTTTTGGAAAACCACTAGCCACAGTGGCGGGTGAAAATAAAAAGTTCATGTTAAGCCCTGACCTCGACGCTAGACACCATTTTGTAACAGAAAGTTCCAATTGTTGATCATTATTGTTTTTATTCATTGTTTGAGCATTCAAATATACCTCAAACCTTAACGTTGTTACAGTTACGCAAAGCCTTTTATGTCCCGCCCACTCCATCTCCGTCAGCATCAAATCCGACTGTTGAGATGAGAGACGTTGTAGGAGGAGTTTCTTATTTTGTGTCGCATGTTTCCGGGAAAAAAAATTGAAAATGTTTGGACATTTTTATCACTTTTTTGAGTTTTTCAATAAGTTTTAGATGTTTTTGTCGCTTCTTTAATACACAATCTTGACCCCCCCCCCATGTTGAACCCAAAGTTACGCCCTTAGACTCATCGGTCAATCATTGTTTTAATGCTTATGAGCACATCTCTGGTAAACACAAGATTTAAAGCGGAGCTTTTGCATGATTCTTTGTGGAGAGACTCTTAAACTGTGGAGATCTTTTGATTCAAATCAACTAATCGATTAGTCGACAAAATCATCTCAGTGTTTATCGACAGCCCTACTACTCACAAAGGAAACGCTTTTCACATTTGTGATATTGCGTTTGGGGCTTGTATACTTTTATTGACCACCTTTGTACTGTATTCTGTACTTTTTAATGTCTAATCTGAAGTGTGTGTGTGTGTGTGGGGGGGTGTATTTTGTGTGTGTTTTGTAATGTCTAACCTTCTTGTAATATCTTATCTTTCTTACTTTTTAATTGTTTAATTATTTAATGTTTTTTATTCTACCTACCTGCCCAGGAACCATGGGGGAAAAAATAGGACTTTGAGAAAAAAACAGTACATTACATCTCTCCTTGTTTTATCAAAGGTTAATTAGTTATAATTGCTCGTTGTCCAAACGTGAAATTGCATTTTCTTTTAATGAAAAATGTCACATTTTCTTGAGGGAGGACCCCTAAACCCCCGCCGACTATGTGCACCTCAATCTTCTATAAACCTAGGGGAAAGAAAACGCATTTTGGACATCGGAGTGGAAAAGCCTTCTGAATCAACTTTTGGCCCACGCATCACAGAGACCAAAGAAAAGGGCGAGAAAAAGGGTTGAGAGAGAGCTGATTATACTGCAAATGCATAAACTCAAGCCTTTGATTCCTGCAAGCCAGGCTGATCTTTCCCCGGGTTATTTTGTGTGTGTGTGTGTGTGTGTGTGTGTGTGTGTCTTTTGAGTGTATGTGTGTTTGGTTAAATGCGTCCATCCGCTCACCGCTCCGACAGGGAAGGCCAGTACGGCCATCATCCAGTCTCTCAGGCCAATCAGCTTCTTCAGCTGGCGCTCCTGCTCCCTGCTGTCGCCTCCCCTGGTCAGCAGACTGGACACGTCGATCAGGACGCACAGTCCGAAAAACACCGCCTGGATCACCTGCCGAGAGAGAGACGGGGAGAGTTCAGCAAGCTCTTCCACAGCTCACACGTTTTCTCATGACACTTTAAAGAGACAGCACAGCCCATGCCTAACGTTACCATACACTAGAAGACTCTGAACACACTTTAAAAAGACTAAAGTCTGACAGCATCTCTTATCTAAAGAC
Source organism: Etheostoma nigrum (assembly GCA_029931835.1). NCBI lineage: Eukaryota > Metazoa > Chordata > Actinopteri > Perciformes > Percidae > Etheostoma > Etheostoma nigrum. The sequence goes on from CM057254.1 coordinate 3,725,124, forward strand.
AATCATCTCACATCCAATGTTAAAGACTGTCCTACTATGTAAAGACTCACACATTGCAAGACTACAACTAGTTTTGAAAAATGTAACCAAGATAGCAAGCTACCGCTAGCGTTTGGCTGGTAACTTAAGGGAAAATCTGGTGGGAAGCAATAGAAAGAAGAGTTGATGAGAGAGAGAGAAAAAAAAAACACACACAGAGCAAAAACCTGCACTGCAATCAAAGCAATCATTGCATTATGTGGTGCATTCACTTCTCCTCACCATGCCTCACCGTCCTCTACTCCAGTCAGAAAGTTCACACCTTACCCCAAATGTCACGTCAACATCTTCAGGAGAGGGTGCAGGAGACCCTGGCCTCAATCTCAGATAGGCATGTGTGAACACAGCCAGCTGGAGAACCAGTTTGTTACGACCGCTGGAGTGTTTTTGTGGTCCGTGTTTATTTACCACAAACAGGAAACAGTGTCCAGACGTCGGCTGTGTGCCAAGTGTACATCTGCTGTGTTTGTATAACATTGTAGAACCATTCCATTTTACTCCCTGTGCGTCACCTTTTAATCTACTGCAGCTAATTCAATTAAATTCATAGTGTCAAATCAAAACAAGAGTTATTTCAAGACACTGATAGAGAAGGCCTAGACCACACTCTATAATTTACAGAGACCCAACAAATCAAATAGTTCCCCAAAGAGCAAACACTTAGTGCAACAGTGGCAAGGGAAAAAAGGAAATTATAGTCACAAAAATGATAATAGAACTATGACTAGAAAGAGTAGTTGTAGTAGTTCAGGGCGTAGCAGGGCCCTGCAGGGCGTAGAGCAGGACCACGGCGGGAGCTGCGACCATGATTTGGGTGCCACCCTAATCCAAGGAAAACTGCAAGGCGAAAAAAACATAAGGACTCCGGGGAATAAGCTCCCCAGAGCTAAGTTAGTAACATGCACACAGGAGTAATGTAAAGCACACACATGGAAAGAGAGAGGAGAAAGGAGCTCAGTGTGTCAAAGGAAGTCCCCCGGCAGTCTAGACCTACACCAGCATAACTAAGAGCTGGTCCAAGGGAAACCTGAGCCAGCTCTATAAGGGTTTGTAGACGAATCTGACGACTATGAAGAGAAGCAGAGACACTGACTGAAGAAGTAGCTCATACAACCCCACTTCAAAACATCTGAACTATTCCTTTATTTTTTAAATACTATCTTGACTTGGTGCCATAAAGCCGCAAGATGAGTGTATCATTTCATCTTGGACGAGAGTCTGCCAGCACTAGTGTTGTTGCATTGACTTCACCTGAAGCTTGTTTTTGTTTGACTCATTTTCCTAAACTTAATCCTGAAATCCCATAAAACACAAAATCTCTTGCCGTTTTTAACAAAAGTAAAAAGCCAGAAAAACCATTGCATTGCCCGTCACCTAGCAACAGTGTTCTCAAACTCAAACCACTTGAGTACCAAACATATCCTGTACTTGACTTCCCGTATTGAAAACACAACCTCGCCAGTTCCATTTAAAAGGGCAGCGTATGCTGCTAGTATTGTTCATATTTGAATGAAATGGAAAGGGATTGAAAATGTGTTTCCAGAAGCTTTTCTTTAAAACAGGGTGGGATGGGAAGTCGCTGAAAACCTTTAATATTTCAGAGAAAGAAGATGACTGTCAAGTACCTCTTCCTATTATCCTTCCGATTATAGGTAAACATGTCTAAAGTGTTTGATAATGTGTCAAAGTGCAGTAAAGAAGATTAGAATAACTATTTCCATAATGAGATTTGAGCTTGTGAATGCAACACTGTTTCCAGTCAACTCTGACATGTTAGATGTTGGAACTACCTGCCTCAGGGCATTAACCATAAACTGTATATATATAACGATGGACGACGCGTCTCCATGTCCTCCCACTGTACAAAACTGAAGCCAAAGTATCCCGAATACGGGTACTGCCATCTTGTAATTGTGGAGCCAGAGTCTGCACAGCAGTGATCCGGAGGTGTAGCCGCCAGGGCTGGGACGGTATGCTTTTGTCCCGATTCGATGCTTTCACGATACATGTTGTTCGGACAGACCTGCCCCCACTGCTAAAAAAAATCCTAAAGGAAACACTGTTTATACAAAGACATCTATTCCTGGAATAAACTAGGTCAGTCAGTAGGGAGTTGGGTTGGGAACAGGAGGGTCGCCAGTTCAAGTCCCCACACGGACCAAAGTATAGTGGTGGACTGGTAGCTGGAGAGGTGCCAGTTTACCTCTTGGGCAGTACCAAGGTGCTCTTGAGCAAGGCACTAAACCCCGCCCCCTTTTTCATGGACATGTCCATTTGTGGCGAGGCAGCATGATGCATCAGTGGTTAGCACTACTGCCTCACAGCAAGAAGGTTGCTGGTTCAAATCCAGGTCCTTCCAGGCCTTTCTGTGTGGAGTTTGTATGCAGTTGAAAATGAGCCAATTGGTGCATTTACAGAAATGTTGATTAATGTGCATTGTTCTAATCAAGTAAATACATGTGCTATAGGTGCCAAAAAGTGGTAGTACCAATTTTAGTTTTGTCATGGTTCATGTGTGCAATAAACATTACACTTCATGAGAAAAAAATCCTGACAGAGAATCATGATGTTAACTCTAAGCTAAAAAAAAATCATGATTCCTATTTTTTCCACAATGTGCAGGCCTAATTATCGGTTTCATTAACTACTTATAATTGGTGCTGGGCCTGTAAAACCAGTATCCGTCGACCCCTACAATAAACACTGTAAGCCTTCTGCAAAAACACACTGCATTTGAATAAAACTGTACATGCTCATTTAAACAAACACACTGCAAATACTAGACTCCAAACGGCCAAAGTCACAGGGAGCTGCAGGACATTAAGTGGATTGTGGCGATAGAGCAACAGCTCTCCTTTTCTCCCCGTGTAAGGAAACACTGCCGCCAATATGTTCACAACGACAGCTCTGACCTTTGCCAGAGCGAGATGGAGATAAATGCACACAACAGCCTCTCCTCGTCATCGCTCCTCCTCTCGTCCAATCTCACATTGGGAGTGTCAGGTGTCCCCCACTGGGTGAGCGGCTGGACGTTGGAGACAATTCCCCTCCAGTTATACGTGTGTGTTTGTGTATCATCCTTTTGTCAAAAAAATACTAAGCTGGTCCCCTTGCGTCCCTTGCCTTTGTGTGTGACTGAAATGTGTCCGTGGTTGTAGGCATCAATAAAAGTTTGATGCTTATCTTAGCTTGCCTGCTACGTATATAATGGGTTTCTATGTGAACTCAGCTAGCGATGAGGCTCTGAGCAGCAACGACACCAAAAATCAATCACAATCAAAGTGCCGAGCGTTTGTGAAATGGATCTCATCGCAATCATGTCAGTGTAGCACTTATAATTTGCAGGGCTTCATATTACACATGTTCACACAGTAACACACACACACACGCACAGATTGAGAGGCAGATGTTGCAGCGGTGTGTGTGTTTCCTGGTTGCCGGTGTGTTCAGGTCATTAACAGCACAGTTAAGCACGAGGAAAGGTCTAATGTGGAAAATATGACACAACTGTTTCTCACACTCACAGACACACACAATTTCTTGAGTTGATTTGATTCCGATTCACAAGGTCCCGTTGCGATTACATTTCCGATTCGATATCACTTAGTTTACAGTTACCAGTTTCGCTTGGATATAAAAGAGAACAAACTTTCCCAAACCAAAGCCAAAACCACGCCTCACAAAGCTTTTGAAGGCATCACTTGTCACTCCAAGTTACGGGAAACATATATACTATGTATATAGTATATAATATAATAGAGCCGACCAATATATCTGGATATTATTGGCCGATATTATGCATTTCCAGATATATCGGTATTGACATTTATAATGGCCGATTTAAAAAAAAAAGAAAAAATTAAATATTCATTCATCAGAATCATTGATAAATGAATATTTAAAAAATAAAAAACGGACTGTCAACCATGTTATGAGTGTTGCCGTTGCATAGTCTGTCCACCAGAGGGCGCTCTACAACGTCCCTGTTGGCAACACTGACTTTTTTTTTTTGGTAATGTGTTTTTTGTTCAAAGGACTTCAAGTTTCATATCTTAAGTTTGTATTTTGATACATTTTATTTATCAGAACTTTAATATATTTTGATGTTCCTCTGTTCTACAATAGCTACAAATAACTAATGTTAGGGAAATCGGCTTGTTTTGTAACGCGTTTCTGGATTTCTTTTTAACCCTTGTGTTGTCTTCCTGTCAACCATGAAACATTAATTGCTTTTTCCAACATTTTTGTCACTTTTTCATTGTTGTGGGAGCTTTCTTTTAATGTTTTTTCCAAAGTTTTTGGTTATTTCTAATAGTGACATTTTCAGCGCTTATTTCGAAGGCCCATTTTTTTGTGATAAAAAAACTGGAAAGGGGTCAAATTTGACCCAAAGACAACATGAGGGTTAAAATATATATATCGGATTTTTAAATAAGCAAATATTCGTATGATATCGGCCTTAAACATCCTCTATCGGTCGGGCTCTGTGCAATGCGAGACCACAGGAAACACAGCTGAGCAACAGTCCTGTCACATTACTACGGAAATAAACAGACATTACCACAAAATGGACCGTTGGTTCTTCAAGTGGAATGTAAATGTGCTGTATTTATACAGCGCTTTTCTAGTCTTAACGACTACTCAAAGCGCTTCTACATAGTACAGGAACCTGCCAACCTTCTGATTGGCAGGCAACCGCTCTACCCCTGAGCCACAGCCATGCATGTGGAGCGGGGCAGTCACTACTGACTGAATCTTCTGCTCTTTGTCCACAATGGTTAGCTTGTTAAAGCTCGTTCATAGCTAACACTGTGGGAGGGTATTATTGCTGAAGTTGATCTGCTATGTTGGTGAATGACTGCCTTATTGAAATAGTCTCTAATAGAGCTGCCTCTTTGTGAATGTGCATGTATGTGTGCGTTGTTTGGGATGACTGGGAGCAGTGTGTGTTTGTCTTCTTCCAATAACTACTGTGTGAAGTCCTTAATTTACTTTTCACTTCAGACACCATAATCCTGGTGATGACGCTGAATGGGTTTTTTTTAGTCTTAGGCTACTGTTGACATCTGCTCTTGTTAATTTGATCCTGAATATTTTTTATCCATGTTCATTTCATGAGTACACCTGAATTTAAAGCCTAACACCGGCTCTGTTCTTCAAATGTAGTTTAACTAATTCAGAATAAAATGCTGTTATCAGGCTATAATAATCCTGTTTATTTTCATCAACCAAATTTGGTTCACTGAAAGCAACTAGAGGACTGTTTTTTTAATAATCCTGGATAAAGTAATCTTGACTAACAGTGAGAAGTGTTGGATGTGTGTATTGTTTCTTTGTACAGTTTGCTGTGGCTATATAAAAATGTCTTCTGGGCCAGTATGAAAATACGTTGTTTATCCTGTGTCATACTTCAATTTAGAGAAATATTTTTTCTTTTTTATACAAGTGCATGTTGTTTGAATCATTAGGGAGCTACTAGCATATTATGTATGGGAGGCTTTTAAAATCAACAGTGAACGCGCGGCGCGCTCCCGTGCAGGGGGGAAGCTCTTATTTGTAACAGGAGTGCATTCGGCACCGCAACACCTGTTCCGGTTCAGCCACTACACAGTGAGCTCACCGGTGGACCACGTCGGGGACTACAAACGCGAGTCCAGACCAATGGTCCAGACACCTTTTAGTACATATAAGTCTAGTTTAATTACCTTATTAGATGCATTACATACCGGAACAGTGAAAGCAGGGAGGCGGAAACGCTGAATAATCAAACCTCATAGCATCACGAAGCAACGCGTAACCTCTTAGCAACGGCTCTGCAGCTCGCGCAGCTAACTTTAGGGTTGAAATAACGTGCAATGTTAAATCTCACCAAGTCAATGAATGTGAGAAACTTCCAGCTGCCCCCGTAGGTCTGGTGCGCCGGCATGTCTAACGCTTTGTAGTGGCAGAGGATGGAGAAGTAGGACATGAGGATGGCGACCCGGAGAACCTGCGAGGGGATCAGCGCCATGATGCTCGCGCTCTGTGTCCTTCTTCACCTGGCGGACTGCTGCCCCTGGTCCTTCTTCACCTGGCGGACTGCTGCCCCTGGTCCTTCTTCACCTGGCGGACTGCTGCCCCTGGTCCTTCTTCACCTGGCGGACTGCTGCCCCTGGGCTCCTCTTTCTACCTTTCTATCTGGTTCTCTTTGATCCTATGTTGGCCCGTCTTCACCTCCCTCCCTGCGCCTGCGCCTATCGTGCCCCCCCCACTGTCTGTGTACTGCTTCCGTGTTATGATGACGCAATGCGGAGGGGTGTCTACCGTCTCGTGGTGCCTGTAGTGGCTGCTGCATGATTGGTTTCTTTATTACATGCGAGAAAAGAAATGATCTGAGAGAGAAAGTTTTTATACCAACAGCAAAAAATAATAATATTTGAGACTAAAAAAATTGAAATATAAATTTGAATTTTTTTTAATTATTTCTGAGAAAAAAAATCTCTCTCAAAATACTTTTTTAAACTCTCAAATATTTTTTTTTTTGCTATCAGTGTGAAGAAAAATGTCTCAAAATGTTTTTCTTCTTCTTCTCGCGCTCAAAATAATGTCATGGGTGGGGGGGGGCCTGGCTGAGCACCGTCTTGTCTCAAATATTATTATTTATTATATTGGTATGAAATATTTTTTTCCCTGAAATATATATATTTTTTCTCATACTGGCTAGTACTAAGGAGCTAGATTTGTTACATGTGAGAAAATAAATGATCTGAGAAAATATATATATATATTTGAGAGAAAACTTTTTCATACCAATAGCAAAAAATAATAATATTTGAGACAAAAAAAATTTAAATATAAATTTTAAATTTTTTAAAATTATTTCTGAGAAAAAAAATCTCTCTCAAAATACTTTTTTAAACTCTCAAATATATATTTTTGGCTGAAAAAAAAAAAATTCTCTCCAAAAAATCTTTTTTCTCTCAAAACGTTTTTCTTCTCGCTCTCAAATCCTAAGTCTTTGCTCTTGATCATAGACCGTTAATATTAATAATAATATACAGTCTTTGCTCTTGATGCAATTTCTTGCATCTCAGGATTTTTCTTTCGCTGTGAAAATAATGTCATGGGCGGGGCCACGTTCCTATTGGCCAGTCGGGTGAGCACCGTCTTGTCTCAAATATTATTATTTATTATATTTGAGCAAAAAAGCATTTTATGAGAGAAAAAAAAGAGAGTTTTCATGAGCACCGTCTTGTCTCAAATATCTTTATTTTTTGTTATTGGTATGAACACTTTTTCCCTCAAAAATATTTTTTTCTCTCATAATTTATTTTTTTCATGTAATAAAGAAACAAATCTAGCTCCATTTGTCTACCGTTCTCCTAATCCATTCATGGTGTTACTAACTGCAGTTAGTGGCTACTACTGTACTACTGCATTCACCCTCTGCTCTGATTGGTCAGTGTTTCCAGGTCATTTGCGTCTGCGCTCTCGCGGTCTCTGCCCTGTCATTGCATCAGGACAGACTGTAACGGCACTGTGGACTTTCTACCTATATTATAATCGTGACATCACAACCTTGATCTGCTTGATAATACAAAACATACGTGGAAATTTGTGGAACCTCACTCAAGTTAAAAAAAAAGAAATGTACCTGTCATTATATTGCTGTGGTAATACACTAATTTGTAACTATTTGTAAATTCAGCTATTGTTTCCATTTTATAATTTTATAATGAACTTATTTAGTCATGTGCACAAAGTAACACGTCAGAGTCAAACTGAAATGAAATAAACATAACAGGAGCAGAGACAATAGTAGCTACATAAATTAACGCAGTATATTTGAAATTCTTTTATCGGGATAACCCTTTGAGATGTACCATCTCGTTATCGAGGGGGTCCTGGACGAGATACCACATAAACAAACAAAAACATTGCACATATACAAACAAGATAAGCAAAACAAAACAGACACACACACAAAAAAAAACAATACCAAAACACCCCACACAGAGCAGAATAAGTAATAGATCATAACATCATCATACCATCAATGGAAATAATTCTACTGGAAGACAAAAATTTGATTTTTCAGGACTATTAATCGTTAAAAGATAAATAAATATTAAATTATGAAGAACAAATTCAACAGAAAACCAGTGGTATGACAGTAAAGCCATTGGAGGACTTAAAAATGAACTGATTCAAAGTGAAAGAGAGAGAAAGAGAGATGATGCTGACAGCAGGCGAGGACAGAGGTGATGCTGTTGCCACAGCAACGCTGTACCACTCTGGAAAGAGCGTAGTGCTGTTTTCATGGGTGGATGGATACATGCACAGATCTACAGTCCATTACACACACAACTGTTTTGAATGTTGTGAATGGAAACAGGAAGCAGATTGTCTGACGTCGCTCTGCAATTGAAAATCATAGATGTCTAAGATGAAGATCTTTCGGAAAAATAACGGCAACGGCAAAGTAAGAGCAGGGATTTATAGCTTGGACTGACCACGAGGTGGAACTTTTACTGAAAGGTAATGTGGGCTACCTAACTCCTAATTTCCACCAGGTTGCAGAACGGCTCGGCTCCGTGCTCCGCCGTCCGTCAACACCCACCAGGTCCGGAGTTGTTGCGGAACGGTTGCGGCCATGACTGACAGACAAAGTCTCGAGGACCCACGAGATCTCACAGATTCACGTACAATAGAACCACAAAACCAACAGTTTGTTTTCATCCAGAGGAGTAGAGGGGGAACAACTCTGTGCTGTTTTCACGGTATAGTGCAGGGGGATATGATCCATTTTGTTTTGAAAATTAATCAAATTAGTTAATCAGAATTCTTAACACAATTCACAAAACTGTAATACAACACATAGATCCTGCAAAATGAAGCACTGCAACCAAAACTACCTATAACATTATCAAAATCAATCTTTTGCACCACTTCAGTCATATTGCCAGGTGTTTGTCTAACCAGCTACACACTGTTGGGCATAATGAAAAGCACTCTCATCTTTAGTATGTTTTGCCATAATACTAAAATAGTTCAAATTAGAAAGGTCTTCAGATTGTTCACATGCACAGAAATATCTGCAGATATACACACATGCTGTTGAATTTTTTTTTCAACTAAATAAGTCAGTGCAACATATGCACGGCAGGTATATTTACATTGGACTGAACACAAATATGCTCACAAAAAACAATAAACCGAAAAAGAAAATTGCAGAAAAAATATATAGAAAAAAATATTAGCCAGCATCTTGCTGCACACCTGATGAAGCCTGATTTAAGTGGTAACAATTAAGCATGTCTCCAAGTCTCCAGGCCCTTGTTAAATCGGTGGAGTGCCCCTTTAAAATATTGAGTCATTTAGTTCTGTCTCCCACAGACACTGTTACATGTGATGGAGAGAGCATGTGTGACGTCACCCATTGGTCAACATACAGCTGATACACAATACATTAATCGTAATTATACAATCCCTATCATAATTTCATTGGAGATCTGCCATGCGTCGTTGAGTTTGATTTTACGGGCGCAGCCATCCTGGTTGCAGATGTGATGATTTTAGACAAGAGGGAGGAGTGTGTGTGTGGGGGGGGGGAGTGTGGGAGGAGCCCTTACACTCTTTCACCCTTACACTGGCAATCACATCATAGCCACGCCCTAAAACACGCTCCTGCTTTATCGTCAATTTTAAAATCAACTAGACCATAATTAAAAAAAACATAATTCTGTGTCGCAGAAGACTTAAAACTAGCGATTGAGACCTTAATCTAATTATGAAAATGTTTACTGAGGTTATAAATCTGGTGAGAAGTGGGTCACATTCTTAAAGACTTCTACAGAAACCAACCTCCTTTTGCAACCCGCACGTGTCGCCCCCTGCAGGATTTCAGATAGAAAGCAGGTTTAATGAGTCTCCCCCTGCTGGAGATCAGATATAATGCAGGTTTAAGGAGTCTCCCCATGCAGGAGATCAAATATAATGCAGGTTTAGGGAGTCTCCCCCTGCAGGAGATCAGATATAATGCAGGTTTAAGGAGTCTCCCCCTGCAGGAGATCAGATATAATTCAGGTTTAAGGCACTTCTGCATTTGCAGCACTTCGGTGAAACCGGATGCATTGTCCATTAATAATAACGGCCTATGGTCTGCCATTATGTTTTGACTGTGTGCCAGTCAGTGGCGCTTGTGCCAAGGAAACACTGAAGAGGTTTTATTGATGACCCAGGTGTGTGATTCCGTCATTGTTTTTAATCTACATAAAGCTTCTTAATCCTTTTACTGTCTTCACAGAGTCAACAAGATAATTAAACTGAAAATGCAAGTCATAGGAATGACTGCTGAAGGTTCTCCAGGTCCCCTAGTATCGCTTCTTCTTGTTTTTGCATACATTCTTTAGAGGATTTTTTTCTGAACAGACATTTTCAAACACGCAACATATTTACAATACAATCGAAGGGGATGTTCAGTTGGCCACTGAGCAGCTGAACATGTTTAGGGGATTGGGTTCCTTGCTAAAGGGCAGCTCCCTTGTGGTTGTTTAGGGAGTAGAAACAGTTCTGTGTTCAGATCCAGGATTCAAACCAGTAACCTGGTTGTTGTAGGAGAGAGAAAGATCTTTAATGCAGCTTGTTTGGGGTTTGGAGGAGTTGTGTGGAAAATGCTAGAATGATTGGACGGAATGTTTTGACCCTCATAGATCCCTGTGTGTGTCTGTGTGTGTGTGTGTGTGAGTGTGTGTGTGTGTGTGTGTGTGTGTGTGTGTGTGTGTGTGTGTGTGTGTGTATGTGTGTGTGTATGTGTGTGTGTGTGAAAAGTTTCCCATTGTGGAAATAAGCCTCCCTGTACCAGCCAGGACATCTCTTTCCCACTTCATAGAGCAACACGCACACACACACACACACACACACACACACACACACACACACACACACACACGCTATGCCTGCTCTGTGGGGAGTTGGCAGCAACATCTTTCCTCCTCCTCGTCTTCATTCTCCAAAATGTTCCATTGTGGAAACTCTGCTGACTAGAAGAGAGACAGAGTCAACATACTGCTCATACACAAAACATTAATCTTAATTATACAATCCCTATCATAATTTCATTAAAGTATAATTTCCTAACCATTAATTCTACGCAATTAGAAATCAAGAAAATACAGTTTCTGAGCAAAATTACCATCTTCAATGAAGTAAAATAAACATTAAAAAATCAAATCGTCTGATGATGTGGCTACTTTCTGTATCTCTTCCATTACAGGAAAATAACAAATCCTCGGCATATTGTGCATTCAGTTTTACAAAATTTATTTCAGATGTTTGGAAGTCCACTGAAATCGATTTAAATCTGCATTCTGTGGGTTTTAACAACGTTTGTCTGCAGAATACCTACCAGAGGATCTTTTGGATTAAAATAAAGTTCATCCAAATCACACACAACAGCACACAAGTGCTCCCACCCCAATACAGTGAAGGAAAGTGAAATTGAAAATGTCAGATGTGGGCGCCCGGAGGGCTCAGTCGGTAGAGCGGGCGCCCATATATCAAGGTTTACTCCTCGACCCAGTGGGACCTGGTTCGACTCCGACCTGCGGCCCTTTGCTGTATGTCATTCCCCCCTTCTCTCTCATCTTTCATGTCTTCAGCTGTGCTGTCCATAAATGCCTAAAAATAAATGCAGAAACCCTGTTACAATTTCATAGGGACTGTTTCTTCCAGAAACACATCCCCATCCACAGCAATAGGGATGTGTTTCTGGAAAGACACTGTACTGACTAAGACTTTAAGCAAAGGCCTATTTTATTTTTATTTTTTTATTGTTTTATTGTTGGAGGGAGATATCTCAGAGACAAACAAAGAGGCAAATAAAACCCAAACCTCGTTAGTATGTGAGGAAATATACGGTATATTTGTATTTATTTGCTTGAACAGTACAACATATAAATAAAAAAACTTTATGAAAAGATTATAAAAAGATTATGATCATCTCTATTCATACTGCAATGTAGCTCTAATAGCTACAAAACCACAACAACAGACCAATAAAATGCTGTATGGCAGTGATATTATTATTATTATTATTATTATAAGCTAAATTAAAAAATAAAATTCAAACATAAGATTCAATTTCATTAGTTATTTATTACACATTATTTATTTCAATATTTTTAAAGATGATTTAATTACCTGATATTTGCTTATGAAACACATTAACAGGTTTGAAATGAACACACAGGCTGTTAGTACTGATGCTGACCAGGAAGGGGCGCTGTTTTGCACCAAACAGCTGTTGTAAGTGTGTGTGTGCGTGTGTGTGTGCGTGTGCGTGTGTGTGTGCGTGTGTGTGTGCGTGTGTGTGTGTGTGCCCGTGTGCGTGAGTGTGTGTGTTTCACTCTTTCTCATATCTATCAATCTCTTCTGAACACACACTCTCTGAAGATGTCCTCGTGTAACTCTTATCTCTCAGGTAGTTTGATCTTTACCCTGGGGCTTTTACATAACATTTGGGCGCGTGTGTGTGTGTGTGTGTGTGTGTGTGTGTGTGTGTGCACGTGCCTGCGTATGTTTGTATTTGCCTGCTAAGGGAAGGGGAAAGACAATGTGACAGGGATTAATGTGGCATGTCTGAAGAGAATCAAAGACCAGAAGATGGAAAAATACACAATGTTAATGTATGTTTGCAGGTTAAAAAGAGTGTGTCGAGTGAACACAAAGTAGGTGTGGTGGTGAGAGGAGCGGCCTTGCTCTGTGTGTGTGTGTGTGTGTGTGTGTGTGTGTGTGTGTGTGTGTGAGAAAAGAGTGTATGAGTAAGCATTAGTAATCAGTCAGCTGTCACAGAAGCGCTTTGTCTTGCACAGCGTTACAGTTCGACTCTGGGACAAGAGCTTGAGGCGACTGAGTGTGTGTGTGTGTGTGTGTGTGTGTGTGCCCACCACTTTCTGGGGTAATGGATTATTCACAACTTCCCGTAACTCCTCAGCAGGTCCCTCATCCTAGGTTGTTTTTCATGACTGAATGCAAACAATGGATAGAAAGGATTTTAAGTTTCAAAGAATCACATAAATTAAGCGTGACACATGACTCACTTCCTGGGATTGTGGCCACACTCGTTACTTCAGTCGATACTCGGCCGTTTGAGAGCAGTAAAAAGCATCTCTGTGTCATGGACAGCTCTGTGCATGCTTATGTTAAGTAGATGCAGTTAGCATTACCTTTGTGTCATCTGTGTAATGAGCTCAGTAATCCCAAAAGCAGCACACAGTGTTCCCTGTATCAACTTCAACTTGAATTGAACCAACTGTGTATTATGAAATCACTCAAGTGACGAACATAGAGAATAATCAGCAACTCTGCACCTACTGTATGCACCCATAATTTGGATTTTTACCGCACATTTACACCGTGTGAATCAGTCTCACTGCTCTCAGATATCTTGTTACCAGGCAGATTTATGAAGCTCTGCACACCTGACCAACATTAAACAGCATATAGACAAAGTTAGAGACCTGCTGGTGAAGAAAGTGGGAGATTGAGCAGCTGAAGAGCCAATTATTTTTTTCCAGGAGTTGGAAGAGACCTGAGCTAAAAGGAGACACATGCAACTCCAAATGAAAGCCAACGTTGCTCTGTGTCTGCTAGATGCGTCCTTGAGTAACTGGCTGTCTGTGTCTGTCAACTTTTTGTGCTGTTCTTCTTTACTAGTGTCTTGTAGCTTTAAAGTGATGCAAAATCTATCAAAAAAGGAATGAATGAATGAAGTTTTCCGGTCGATCTTCAACTAGACTCGCATTGCCAGATCGTCCTCCACAACTCTGCGGAGGAGGGCCTGGTTAGTGCTAGTGCTCTGGTTTATTGGCATTTCTTTAAACCAATCACCAATCATCTTTTAGCCTCGGGAAGGAACTTGTTCAAAAATTAGTTGTTTTAATCGTGCAACAGAAAACTCAGATTGGACAGTCCCACAATGAGCTTTCCTTAGGATGGGCCATTTTTGAGTCTGTAGCTTTTGGAGTCCATTTAAACAAGCCACAGAAACTTATTTATAACATCATGTTTTTTGCCTGCAGATATATATTTTTTTAAATGTGGAAACCTATTGAGATTATGTTTTTTTTTATCAATTACTTTTGCCGTCTGCCCTTCTCTTGTCCCTGATGAAAAAACAGCAAACCTTTAAAAAATGGAACCAGGTTTCTTTTTTGTATTGTCAGTCATAAAGCATGGTAAAAACATCAAGAACACCATTTCATAACATCAATATCAATGTCCCAAACCACTGCTGCTGCACCATCCCATTGATCCCTAGTCATTTGTTTTTTTTTTGTATTTCATACTCATAATACTCTTTATTAAAATGTTATCATTGTTGTCTAATTTCTAACACTTGTTTGGTGTTCCTATGACATTATGGTCCGGCTCACTCTGAAATAAAGGTGAAAAACACCCAAAATAAATCTTTGAAATAATAATAATAATGATAATAATAGTAGAAAGAAAAGGGATTATGTTGCAGTTTATTCCTTTTTGTAAACTGCTTTTTCACTGTAGTTATTTGAAGAGACACGTTAACATAATTAACATCCTGGAACCACATTTTAGACAAAGAAATCGATGGAGTTTAATGTGAAATGGCATGTGGGGAAAAACTCACACTCACTTCATAAAAATGACAGCTGCAGAGCAGATTATCAAAGCAATGAGTCATGTGAGGACATTTGCTGGAAAATAATTCTGTGGTTGGAGACTGAAATCATTTTTTGACTAATTACATTCAGGAGGTTCAGCTTTGTTGAATGAAACCTGATGGACATTGACTTACACACACCCATACACACATATATACACACATACATACAGTATTTAAAATACATACAGTATCTGCACGGTACACATCTGAAAACAGACGGAGTGAGTGTGCAGACTCCAGCGCTCCACACCTTCCTGCTGGGCTTCAAATGAAAAGCAGATGCAAATTGGCATATCAGAAGCTGTTGCCGCTCTCTGTCGCTATGGTACCGTGTTGCCACGGCGTCGCCATGGGGACTCCGGGGTCACCGGTGATGAGGTCACATCACATCCCGATGAGCCTCTTACGGGAGATTGCAGACGCTAATCCACTTATCTCTGCACGGCCAGCACAAACACACACGTACGCCAACGCCATAAGCAAGACAGAGGAGGGCTTTAATTGAGGAGTTCTTGTGCCACGGGAGGTCAGAGATCTCAACACTTTCTTCTATCTGTCTAGCACAGCATTCCCAGGGTTGGAGTGTCCCTACAGAGCTTGAGTTACAGGGAAGATGACAGATTAACCGCCATCAAAACTTGAGGAAAAGGTGGGATTCACACCCTGAAGAGCCACACCTCTCCTGCAAGTAAAGATCAAGGAATGTGTTCCTCTGTTAGGTGATGTGGTTGGATTCTGGCTCAGGAGCTTTTGAATTCCACACCTTTTAAGACTGTTTATAGTGTAGATAGATAGAAAATATAAGCAGGGAGAGTGGAATGGTGTGCAAAAAAAGGTCCATTATCCAACCAGGAGCCTTGTGGTTACACGTTACTGCTCTGTCCCAGGGGCGAAGACAGACGATGAAAAAATTTGGGCTCAACCCAAATCCAGGTGGGGTCTGGGGACCTCCATTTACTGCACCTATGTGCACTATCATTTAAGCCATTTGATAATAAAATGCCAAAATGGATGCAAATCAATTGAAAGTGAAAAGAATCATCCTGTAGAGCCGACATCCTGTTTTGTATGTAATTGTTCTCCAACTCTTCATCATTCTGAAACCAGAACACAAAGAAATATAAACAAAAAGCCTTGACATCATATAATGTGAGTAGATTTGAGTAAAATCCATACTTTGCTTATCCCGTGCAAATGGGCCGCAATCCTGCCACCTGAAAATGGGCAAAAGTTGTCTGATGTTACTATTTTTAAGAAGGGGTAGGAAATCTGCTGTGAACAGCATGCTAATCTTGAAACCTATTTTTAGTAGAGATCACAGAAGGAATGGCGATATTTCCTTTGTTCTCCATTGATTAGCTGGTCCAGTCAAAGAGACTGAGGGGAAATGACCAGACATGGGGACTGGAGGGACTGAGACGCGGACTCAAGTTGCAGTAAAGTCCTGAGACTCGTCCTCTAAAGACTTCAGACTCGACTCAAGATACTCATGAATAATCTTTATTTTTAGTAAAAGTCTGATAAATTGAAGGTTATTCCCCTCCCTGCGTAACCTATGACCTATCTACACACAACACATAATACGTAACATAAAAATATTTGGCCGCCCCACCAGTTGCTGTGCCATTCACACTTTAAAAACTTTATACAAGTTTAAAAGTCTACACACAGCCAAAATGAATCTAATATTCTAGACATTTACACCCTATACAATTCACATTAACAATGAGGAGTGACTATGTTAACAAGTGAGATTCATCATGTGATCTTTAATCATGAATAAACATATATACAGGCATCATTTCAGGTCTGTATTTGAGGGCTAAAACAGGTAGGGTATTGCTACCGTGACGGCAGCCATGACGTCCATCACACTGGGTTTGCCAACCTGTTTTGGTCAGTACATTTCCAGTTGCTCCACTGATGACTCCGCCCCTGCCGATCAGCATCTTTTCCTCCTTCTCGGACTTCTCAAGACCCTGTGACTGGACGGATGCCATCGAGACAATTAACTGACTATTATGTGTCATTACCTGTCGGTACAATGGGAACTATTTGAAGCAGACTGACGTCTAAAGGGCCGTGCAAAAGTCTGTTTTATTATCCCAGTGGGTGCTTACTGTAGATTAAAGCCTGCACACTCTAGGCCTGGTGCGCTGTCTGTCAGAGGAATCAAACCTGTGATGCTTCAAACCTGCCACCTCTTAAAACAAAAGCTAATGTTATTATCACAGAGGACGCCGCATCTGAACCTGTCCTAAGAGAGAAAAAGGCGCTTTATCAATCCTGATTTGATTTATTAGCAGGATGGTCGCCTAAATGAGCTCCACTATATTTCCTAAATGTGTTTTCCAGATGAAAGGACTCAGAGCTGGAGGGGGGGGGGTGTTGACTGGACACTGAGGATTCACCTGAAATCTGGCATCTGGTTTCTTGTTGTTGTACATGTACTACTCTCACATTACCAGACCTTCCGCCACAGCGCTGCGGAGGAGGGTCTGGCTAGTCCACACTGCATTCTGGGATGGGAGAAAAACATGCTCTGGTTTATTGGTATTTCTTTAAACCAATCACGGACGGAGCCACGGTGCCGCTGCTAAACAGCCTCGGGAAGGAACTTGTTTTGGTGGAAAACCTGTATGTCAAAAGTTGATTTAGTCGTGCAACAGAAAACTCAGATTGGACAGATAGTCTAGCTAGCTGTCTGGATTTACCCTGCAGAGATCTGAGGACCAAGTAACCATAATCCTCAGATTGGACAGATAGTCTAGCTAGCTGTCTGGATTTACCCTGCAGAGATCTGAGGACCAGGTAACCATAGTCCTCAGATTGGACAGATAGTCTAGCTAGCTGTCTGGATTTACCCTGCAGAGATCTGAGGACCAGGTAACCATAGTCCTCAGATTGGACAGATGGTCTAGCTAGCTGTCTGGTTTTACCCTGCAGAGATCTGAGGACCAGGTAACCATAGTCCTCAGAAATCCACCGGGGGTTAGAACGCCGACACAGAGAAAGAGAGAGGGAACAAAAAGAGGGACATCCGGCGGAATTTCCAGGGGCAACGGAGCAATCCCGGAAGTGTACTGCCGTGGATATACTATTGCACATGTAATATTGCAAAAAGGTACACCCACCTAAATAAATACCTAAAGTCTATGGAAACATGTTTCACACATTTGGTTTTTTTTTAGCTGCGAACTTTCTTCTCTGGTGCTATGAAAAGTTACATGAATATAAATATAGACTATGAATGCACTGATATAGACACTCATCTTTTTGGTCAGTGTCCCATTTTCAATAAGAATGCCCCGTCAAAAAATAATCCAGATTCAATGCACACTAACATGTATAACTTTGAATTTGGAACTTAATAATGTTTGATTTCCAACCAGTCAACATAGGCAATGCCCCGTGCCCAAATAAATTGAATGAATTATAGGCTTAGAACTATGATCATACATCATTTGGCGGGTGGGTGTTACAAGATTAACCATCATTTTGTAGATTTTAATTATGCAATGATAAGTGAGGTAATTGAATTCAACAACAATAAATATGGCAATCATGATGATGACTATTATGAATAATAGGGTTAGACGTTGTGTTAGTTATTTATTTACAGGGAAAACAAATAGCTTATGTATATCTGCAGCTGCAGTTGACCATATTCATATAATCATTTTGTGCTGCAAAACTGTAGCTTATGCTATGTTTAGCCTATTTACTCAATTCTGGTAATCACCTTGGGCCTATAGCTGAATGCACAGATAGACAGGCGGAAACAAGACAGACAGGCAGACAGACAGATCGCTCCAGAGGTGACCGGGGAATCCGGCTCTCTCTCTGCCGGCAGACAGAGCCTCCTCTTCGGCCACTGCTCCTCCTCCCCTCCCTCAGCCCTGGTTGCGCGCTGGGGGATCCGACGACGTCACACTCGCGCACGCACACACACACACACACACACACACACACACGCCCTCTCTCTTCCTCGCTCTCTGCCACTCCGTCTCTTTCACTCTCTCTCTCTCTCTCTCCCTCTCTGCTGCTATTCTGGGAAGTGGCGTTTGGAATAACCCCCGTGAGCGAGTGTGTGTGTGTGTGTGCGCGAGTGTGTCTCCTGATTTCACTGTCTCACGCGCACACACATAACCTACACACTCATCATAACACAGTCAGACGCACACATTTACTGGCTGTCTGACTGCAGTAGGCTAGAGGAGCTCCGGCAGCAGGAACCCGGTCGGAAAGGATTCCTTCCATTTTTACGCGCAACTTTTTCCTTCCGTCGGCGACGTTTTCCACCGTTTCTCCTTCGACTCGTGTGGATTTCTAACAACTGCTCTCCTGGCTGTTTCTAACGGACAACCAGCGAGGTGTCAAGCCCGCCCGGAATCGGATCTCCTGTCACCGGGGGTTGCTTGTTGTCATTATCGCGCGGAGACGCGCAGCTGGAGCGCAGACGGAAGGTAAGCGCTGCTGGGAGATACAGAAAAACAACAACAACCAAACCTTCCTATACACATATATTCTCACACATAACACTGTGACAGCTGGGCTTTTCTGCGCCATGGCGGACATTATTGGCTGCTTTTCACGGCCACTTGATCTTTTTTTTGTTTAGCTTATAAGGGCAAGGCAATGCAGGGGCAGGGGGAATACCCCGGGCACGCATTGCATTGCATGCAGATTACCCGGGTTGCGTAATATCCTGAGGAATTTTCAGTAGCCTGCACGGCCAGGCTGGCTGCAAAAGGGCCGGGAGAGAGAACCGGAGGTAGAGGGGGGAGTGTTCGTGGATATGAAGCTGTGAAAGTGCAAGCTCGGGGAAAGGTGTCATGGTTTGATTTTTTTTCTTCTCAGTGCCATGTGTGCGTTGTGCAGCAATAAGCCAAATCTGCCTGCATCTGGGTGGATTTGAGGTGGTGAAGTTGACTTGCCAACCCCGGTATTATCTAGCCTATAGTGGCTGTGGAGTTTTCAAAAGTGAGTAGCCTATAGGCTGTGACCTTAGCGCTATCTCTGCTATTTCCTTGTTGCCGCTACAATACGAGTGTGACCTGTATGTAGGTATTTAAATGGAGGCTTGTTGCTACAGTGTGTGTGTGTGTTGTAGAGTGAATCTCCTATAGCCTAGACTAAAACTCTTTCCAGTTCTTTTTTTTATTTATAAGGAAGTGACTTTATCTCATATGCTCATCGTTTGCTTCCTCTATTTGTGTGTGTCTGTGTATGAGAGAGAGAGAGAGAGAGAGAGAGAGAGAGAGAGAGAGAGATGGTGGGTGGTGCGCTGGCTGGTTCCGGGAATGTTCCATGACGTGCTGCCGTCTAGAGAGGGGCCCGGCCGGGGTAGGGGGGGACTCCGACGCACGGCCAGGGCCCTGCTCTGTCGCTTCTTACCTGCTGATGATACTCCTGGAAAATATCTCTGTGTTTTCATCTCAGCATTTCCACAGACACACAACCTTAGCATATGAATTATAAGCACGTCATTGCAAGTCACAA
>CM057254.1:3750344-3772844 GCA_029931835.1 Etheostoma nigrum
ACTGATGTCAGGTGTGAATGTGTGTGTGTGTGTGTGTTTGGCTATTTAAATTGGACAGTGAGATGACGGAGAGATAAGAGGATGCGGAGGAGAGAGGGAGAGAGAGAGAGAAACCAATACAAAGAGAGAGACCTTTACCTGCACTGTCTGGCCTACTTTCCCAACAGCTTGTAATTAGTCTCACTTCATGCATTTATGCATCAGACAGTAGAGCTAAATCAGTGTTTTGTAATCTGAAAATCCCAACTGACACAACCAACATTTGGTTTCCCCTCAACTGTACACTGTCTGAGAATGGGTCGTGAATCAAATGGAGTATTACTCCGAACATTCAACAATATGCAGAGAAATACTACTACATTTGGTTTTTACTTAACACAAGCTTAAGAGAATTTAATGTTTTGTTCTACGATATAAACTCAGCAAATACCCCACTTTTGAATTTTAAAGTGTTAAAATTTGCGACAAGTAGCATACAAGATGCTAACGAGAGACTTGTGTAATGTCAGTAGGGTACAGTAAAAATGGACCTAATTAACCAAGTTGGTTCACTGCTAGCTACAAGTTAGCATCAAACACAACAAAGGCTGTCAGTTGAATGCCGTTTTGAGCAAACGTTAGCAATCAAACTATCATAGATAGCTAAAAGGTTTCTGAAATGATTTCCATCATCTGTTATTGTTTGTAATGAGAAAAGTTGATTATTTCATGGATTTCACAAATTTCAGTATGACAGGTTATGCTGTAAACCATTTAAATCTAACATCTGCACTCGACTCACATCGGGGAGTAACATGCACAATTAAATGTGACCGTGGCGTCTACCGATTGCATTTAAGCTTCTAAAATTATAAACATGGCGTTCCTATATGACGATTATCTTTCTGAACAAAACGTGTAAGTATCATCACTATTGTTTGTTAATCCGCAATAATCCAAAGCCCAATGGAAAAATCCCTTTGGCTTTTTGTCGAGGGAAACAGGGCTATGCTAACTTCCTGCTAGGCCTAAAAAAATATGTCATCCCTGCAGCACTCTCTATTCCTCCTGTGACATTTCAAGCTAATGGCGCTAAGCAGGGCTATGCTTTGTTACATAGACCAACTTTCAGTGAACAGTAGTAGGCTCTCACTTACAAAGCTAATCTAGCTAATCTCTTTGACAAATGCTGAAGGAAGCTTTACATGTGAAGCAGCAGCAGTGGGAACTCTCTGGTTTGCATTAGCAACATTTATTGACCTGGGTCCCACTTGATGAAAAGCTCTTTAAGGTAAATACTCTAAAATGGTGTGACAGCTTGTTGCTGTCTTGCCAAGATTGAGGTGAGAACATGTCCGTGAGATTCAGAGGGAAACTGCTAGCCAAACAAGACATGAGACACAAGTGTTGTATCCTGCTGGCTGGCAAGCTAAATTACCTGGGATCTGTGAGTTAGCTTCATGATGAGAAGCAAAGAAACACTGGGCCCTGCTGTTTAAGCTAGCACCTTGCTAACTAAGTAAGCTAACGGCCCAGAAATCACGGTCTTTGTTTTTGGTTTGTGCAAGTATTAAATGCATGACATGTGATTTTTAAATATGGATAGACCTTTTTCCCCGGTGGACATCTTGACTTGTCATAGTAGGAAAAAAAACACAGGTGAAACTAGTTTAGTTAACGATGGTTCAGTTTCATTAAGTGTCCCAGTAAGGCAGTATGACAGTTAGCCGGCCTTCACAATACCACCACCTTTGGCCTGACGCCCGACGCACCTTTGGCCTGACGCACCTTTGGCCCGACGCACCTTTGGCCTGACGCACCTTTGGCCCGACGCACCTTTGGCCCGACGCACCTTTGGCCTGACTGCACCTTTGGCCCGACGCACCTTTGGCCTAACGCCCGACGCACCTTTGGCCCGACGCACCTTTGGCCTAACGCCCGACGCACCTTTGGCCCGACGCACCTTTGGCCTGACTCACCTAAATGGAATTTAGTTTTTTAAATGTCATCAGTTACACCTGTGCTTTTTCCTGCTATGACAAGCTAAAAGGTCTGCTGTTTGGAGGGCGCAGATAGCAGTTTCCCCCAGGCTTTCTGTTTTGGCGCTTATAAACCACTCGTCGGATAAACCGTGCACAGAGATGAGGCTGCTATCAGTCTCCTCATCTGACTCTTGGTAAGAAAGTTAATTTCTTTATGCTAAGAGAGACAAAACATATCTCTTTTTGTTTTAGCCGAGAGCCGTGTCAGCTAAAAGCTAACAAATAGCTAACAAATAACAGTTTGGCTAACCTTGAGTTTTGGTTCTTTGGATAGTCAACACTTTTGTTGACGCTTTTTATTGATGTTTTTAACTTTTTCTTACGTGTTAGTCCCTTTTTTTTCAACACTTTTGACGCTTTTTTCAATGTTTGTCACTTCTTTGACGTTTTCAACACTACGTAACACTAACTTATTAACTTTAGTTTTACAGTTATTTTTGGAATTTATGGTCAATAAACCTCATTTATAGGGAATTATACATAATGGTTGAGTTAGAAAAGCAGAAATTAGGAATTATTTAGACTAAAATTAAAGGAATGGATGTTGATGATAATCACAGACTGGAATATGTCAACTTTTACTCAATACAATTTCAAAAACACTTTAATTTTTCTTTTTAAAATGCTATAAAATTGAAAGAGACACCCCAAAATTAATGAAAGTAGAGATTTGTATTTGGCAAAGAACGTTGTGTGGAATCAATCATGTTATTTTGGGGAATTAAAAAGAACATTGATATAGGACAACGGGTCGATTTGACCCAAGGACAACATAAAGGTTAAAGTTAATTGAATATGGGAATGATTAATGTGTCAGTCATCTACAACACAAGAAACCTTTGACTTTTGAAATGTTTCACTCTCAATCTACTGCCGTTATTTAGCACCGACGTTCAACAGTCATACCGGGAGAACTACACTCTGTTTGTACCCACAGGAAACCACAAGTGAAAAACGTTAAAACGTGTGAAACTGTTGCAATAACTCATAGCGTACTACTACGTACATGTGAAACCCAGCTCATTGTACCTAGTTCAAGGTTTTCTATGAGGGGATGTCCAGTGGCATTTTGGGAAATGTAGGAAATCTAACTGACGCACACAAGGAAGGTTTGGGGAAAGTAGGTGAATCAAAAAGGGCAAATTAAATGAAGCTGCACGTCACAGACTGATTATCTGAATTAGATGTGAGGGTTTGTTTTTCTTTAACTGTAGTCTCAAAATCTATTTATATTATAGATTATTTATATTGTTCAAAGAAAGCGGTGGTTGTTTTTTTGTCATTTAGCAGTTTCATTGATATTTTTTAATTACTTTAAGGAACAGTGATATATAATTAGAAACATTTGCCATTTTCTCTCTAATACTCTTCACTTGTTATTTGTAGAGCCGTTTTTTGGGCTGCAAGACGATCAGTTACTGTCAGCTAATGAGCTGATCTGTTTAAAAAAAGGTGTATCTAAGTTAGAAGTCAATTAAAATAAAAGTTAATAATACATCTTGAATGTACATCACTATGTTGAACTTGGTGTGCCGTTCCCAGTCTCTGCTGCCCAGTCTGATATTATCTGCCACGGTGGAGTCAGCGGTAGCACAATTAAACTGCTGTAGGTTCAGGTTGAGTTATTTGCATTTCCATACAAAAGATAAGACTTCAAAAAAATATCAGGGGATGAAAAGACATCCAATCTCAGCGGGGGAGACAGAACTGAAACCCCAAAAGGCTTAAGAAACGAGTGACTAAAGAACACTGAAAATCAAGATGACAAACGGATGACACGAGAGATGTGAAGATAGAATATCATCTGTTTTTCATTTGGTTATTGTTGGATTCAATGAAGGGTTTGAAATGTTATTGTCTAACACTCAAAAATCAACAGAGACTTTGGTGTTTTTAGAAATTTCAGATTGCAAGCCACAGGATCAGCATTGTCACATTTGTTGTCGCAAATTTATTTTACAAAAACAACACAGCTGCTTTTCCCCCCCAGACATAAATTGAAATACTACATCTATATTTATATGCAGAGAGAGTCTTGTGACCTTTTGGCCTTTCAAACAAGCTATTAAGAATATATTCACAATTTATGCTTTTATTTTTCCACTACATGGCCAAAAGTATATGGATGCCAGAACATTACACACCCATGTGTGACTATTGAACACTTAATTCTAAAACAATGGGCAGTAATCTGCTGCTTACAGTTATAATATGTCAGCCCAACAACCAAATTGCGTACATTTAGTATATTTGTGCAGGCTTAGATGTGTTCGAGAGGCAAGTTTGCCATGTTCCATGTTTACAGAGCACCTTCACCTGCTTTATAATCAACATAAGACTTGGAAATCTCACTTCTTACATTATGGGACCTTTGACGGGATCTACTGTGAGGGAAACAACCCCATAAATGTGTTGGTGTCCAAATCAATTTGGCCTTATGTTAGTTTTGGACCCAACCCTGTCGTGTATGAGAATACATACACGACAGGGTTGGGTTAATTACTGTGGTGTGTATGATGTACGTCCTAAATGCAACCTTTATTGTAAAGATGGCGTTGTATATGCGTCAACAGTGTTTTTAACCAAATCAGATTTAGTACCTACCACCAAATCAGGCACATTCTTACTCAGTTTTCTCTTGTGAGGGGAATATGTGAAGAAATGCAGATTTATTTTAACATTACATGATTTTTGTGCATGCATGTTAACATAGTCGGTATATAGCTGGAAAAAAACTTTTATTTTGTCTCTCTATAGTTTTACTTGAAACTGTTAACCACATTATTGATGATCTAAAATCTCATTGTTAAAATATATTTTGTGAAAGCACAGATTGTAAGCCCTACACTATCGTTGCAATATTGCTATTGATGTACGTGGTCAAGAATATCGTGATATATGATTTTCTCCATATTACCCAGCCCTATTATTCACACACATTATTTTTTTTTGCATGTTTTCACTGTCTCACTCTGGATATACCAGGGCTCATCATGGCTAGAGTGAAAGAGGAAGCCATGTGAAATGCAAATGGCTTCACAGTAAACAGAGTGTGTTCAACAGGTGGATTTACATTAAAGTACCATGTGTCTTTATCATGCCTTCTCTCTCTTTCTCCCCCAGCGGCTGTGACCAGTTTGTGGACTGGACCAGAGGACAGCTACACCAGGTAGGACCCACCTAAACTATTAACTGTGTGTTTGTGCAAGAGGTCATAACACGGGTAGACGTAAAAAAACATAGACATTACGTTTTTGTAAAAAGCAGATTGAAATCAGATAAAGATGCATTTAAGGTAAACCGATGAGAAAAACAACTCTTAACCGGAATAGAGAGTGGAGAAAATGGCGGGATTAAAGGGCCGTCTTCGTAAAAACAACCGCTGTTAGAGAGCGAGAGGCGCACATGGAAAAACACACGGTAGACGACTAGCGTCATACGCTAATTAGCATAAAACTGGTCACATATGATTAGCATGAAAACACATCCCATGTGTTATTAACCCCTAGGTTCATTTTGCACCGGAATTGTCCTTTAACAAAGACAACAGTAGTCACCATGACGAATAAATCTTGCATTTTTTTAAATAACAATTTATCATATAATAGAAAACAAGCATTTCTTGTTTTAATGAGATACAATGGAATGATATTATATTTAGAGTTATAATGTATTGTGATATGACGAAATGGAGGGATTTGTTGTTATAACAAATATAATCTTCATAGACATATGGATGCAGAATCTGTAGGTTTTGGTATCGGAAGTGTTTTCCGTTTGTAGTCCGTGTAGTATTGACCAATCGCATTTGAGCAGGCTTTGGTTGCATGCAGGTAAACGGTCCATGTGGAGACCATAAGAGGCGGAACGCATTGGCTGATATTCAGTCTTACGACAATTTAGCTTTTCATTAGCTTTTAGACGTTGTCTCTCAACTCCATTCTCACGTCTCAAGTTCCTAATTGGACTGGAAACAATGAAGAGCGCACGGAAGCAGCGCTATCCATCATCCGGGTATCTGCTGCCTACACTGGAACCCCCCGAAATATTGACTTTTTCCCCCAGAGGCTAAATCGTTTAGCTGATAGCCGACAGGATCTGAGATTGTAACCAAAACAAAACCAAAAAACACCCTGAAAAATCTGGTACATGTATGGAGTAATACCAAGACAAATGTGGCATTAAAACATAAAATGAATCACATATTTAATGTAACACATCACAAACTGATAATGGATAAAATATAGTTTTTTATCATGGTGGCCGCAGTATGCTATACAGTAGGCTTTTGTGTTGGGGCTAGAAAAACAGAAATGCCCAAACACACATGCGTGGGAATCATTTCTCATGTATTGTCTCATTGCCAAGACAGTGCTGAGTCATTTTAACATGACGCGTCAGTTTTTTGGTGACTACGAAGACATGATGACACGGTCATGAGGAAACATTGTGATATCTGGTAAAGCAGTTCTCAGCATAATCTTTAAAAATGAGTATATGAAAGCAGTACCATCCCCCACAACGATCACCAAGGATCATGCCGGTGAGAAAGGACACAGTTTTGTGTTTTGAATCACAAGAGAGAGAATAGAGTAGTAGTAGTGGCAGAATGAAGCGATAGATAAAGAGAAATGCGACTATAAATGTGTAGAATGATGTGTGTAATGGCTACTGTGCTAAAGACAGATGCAAGAAAAGAGGAAGAGTGATGTTGTGAAGTCTGGTCTTTGGCTCTGTTTGCTTTTTAAATGCATGATGGCTGGCAGATAGGCTTGATAGTAGAAGTGTGTGTGTGTGTGCGTGTGTGTGTGTGTGTGTGTGTGTGCGTGTGTGCATCTGTGCGTGTGTGCATCTGTGCGTGTGTGTGTGTTGTTGACCCAGACAATGCACAGAATTAGATCATGTAAAGCCCAGATTATTATCTGCGCCTGAGACAAATGTGTGGTTTTTAACTTCCTACCGTGTCATCTCTGTCCCACACACACACACACACACACACACACACACACACAC
The DNA here is from genome assembly GCA_029931835.1 of Etheostoma nigrum. Lineage (NCBI taxonomy): Eukaryota > Metazoa > Chordata > Actinopteri > Perciformes > Percidae > Etheostoma > Etheostoma nigrum. The sequence goes on from CM057254.1 coordinate 3,757,379, forward strand.
ACACACACACACACACACACACACACACACAGGATGTGCATCAGCAGTGCTTGCAGACTGTGCACATGCTGTAAAATTCATATGTTGTGTGTGTCTGTGCGTGTGTTAGGTGGGTTATGAGGACACAACCTAGAAGGTGACACTTGTCAATGGCTGCTCCAAACTGAGGCAAGCTGCTCAGACAGACAGACAGACAGACAGACAGACAGACAGCGTGTCTTCTTGCCAACAAGTCATCCAAATTAAAGGAAGAAAGACGTTGTTTGTCCATGCCGTCTAGGATGACACATCGAGGCGTTGTCGAATTTGTCTGCTGCTTTGAAAAATCCTTGTTGAAAAGTAATCTGATTTATGATGTGGCACGTTGGTTAAGGTTTGGTTAGGTTTAGGCACAAAGACAACTTGGTTTGGGGATAGATCATGGTTTGGGTTAAAATAAGTTCAGGGGACCTTCGTGGTCATGGTTACAGTAGAAAACAAGTGGTCAGCGGCCGTGCTTTGTTGATCCATCCAACCCTGGCCCCCAGGGAGTGAGACGGCCTTTGAAGCCAATTTAACACAACTATTTATTCTCTAGCCCTCCTTCCCTTTCCCTGAGTGGTTTCACCACTTGTCAGCCTGCCGTTGTAAATAATTGCCTGTAAAAATAAAGGTGAATATGAATATTCACCTTTATACCTTTTATTTATTTATATACAGTATATATATATATACTCCCAGGCTGTCATGTGATACAATGGGGCTCCAAAAGCATAGACTTGCCCCCAATTTCCACCGGTTGCAGAACGTCTGCGGATCGGCTCCGCTGCGTGACGCTGCGCCATCCGTCAACACCAACCAGGTCTGGATTTGTTGCGGAATGGCTGCGGCCATGACTCACAGCTGAAGTCTCGAGGACCCACGAGATCTCGCGAATTCACGTAGAATAGAACCACAAAACCAACAGAGGAGTAGAGGGGAAACAGCTCTGTGCTGTGTTTTCAAGGTACAGTGCAGGGAGATATGATCCGCCGTTATTTTATTTTGAAAATTACCAGGATGTTTTATCTGCCGTGTGCTGAGTTGCTGCAGAGCTCTACGACATCCGGCTCTGCGTATCTGCTCCAGAGGACAGGGGATCACCGGAGCTGGGACGGAGTCGGGACGCAGCCGTTACGCAGTCAGTGGAAATACACACGTTGACTTTAATGGAAACCTAATGACTCCGCCGCCGTTCCTGAGCGGATCCGCAAACGTTCCGCAACTGCTGGAAATTTGGTCCAATAACTTTAAAAAAGTCTAGAAGAGCCACACAATTAACAATAATTTAATCCCTATTCAAATAAGCGAGCGTTAAAGCAGAAGTGGCCAGCTTGGCCGGCGGAGGTCTCTAGTGCGCCCGCTCTATTGGCCGCATAGTGCATCCGGGGAATTTCATACTTTTAAGTTGAACTTTTTTGACTTCATGCACCTGTGAGCAACTCCCATAGGAACACAGCAGGTTAAATTCATACATCCATGATGCATCCAACCTTTACTCTGCACGCCATCTGTCGCTCTATCACAACATCACATTATGCTTCCTCCTTTGCTCTGTGGCTGCTAGAGGGTGTCACTTAAAAGTTCATTTAAAGCTACCGCCACTCATTTATTCATGTGTTTCTTTTAATTTCATCACTCTGTATAGACAAAGCAATAACAAAACTATAACCTAAATCAACAAGGCCAAAAAAGCCAACATTTTCAAAGAACAGGATGATAAGAACTGAAGACAGAGAAATGAGCAGAATAAAACTGACTAAATGAAGGATGTCACTGACAAATGAAGTGAAATAACAAGAAATATAAGAGAGATGGAGGACCTAATGGATGCGGGACGCCATGGTAACCACAGAGTCGGTAAATTTAGGAGGTATACTGAAAGTATTAAAATAAAGTGGACAGTGAACCAATGAGAGCTTCACATCAGTCTGTTCTTCACTGATGGGTTAAAATCGACCTGGAAGTGAACTGAAACACACTTAGACGCTCTCTCTCTCTCTCTCTCTCTCTCTTCGCTCTCTCTCTCTTTCGCTCTCTCTCTCTTTCGCTCTTGCTCTCTTTCGCTCTCGCTCTCTCTCCCTCTCTCTCGCTCTTGCTCTTGCTCTTGCTCTCTCTCTCATTCACTTCCACTCCCACACAATAGTATGTTCAAGTGAAAAAAGTAGAAAAAAACGCAGAAGGTGAAGAGGAAAGAGTGTATGTCCTGTTGCCATGGTGACCGTGGCTTGGTGCGAAGGATGCAAGCTGTGCCCTTGACGGCTACACACACACACACACACACACACACACACACACACACACGCACGCACACGGACACACACACACACACACACACACACACACACAAAGGGCAGAATGATGATCATTGACTAACAGCTGTGTCCAAATGAATGGCCTTTGGGTGAGCATGTTCTCTCTGTGTGTGTGTGTGTGTGTGTGTGTGTGTGCACGTGCGTGTGTGCTTGCGTGCCAGTCAGCGTGCATGCCACAAGTCAGATAACATAGCGGCAGAATTTAAATAGCATTATGGGATATGACTGTTGCCAAGACAACAGCAGTTAGTTTGGTTCCCATTTCCTCCAGGTAACCAGAAGTCCACTGACCTCTTTGTTTGTGTATTCAAATCAAATGTAAAGGTGTATGTGTGTCTGTGTGTGTGTGTGTGTGTGTGTGCGCGCACGCGCACAATACGGAGCTTTGGTTTCGCTTCCGCCTCGTGGAAATGCAAATGACGGCTTTGTTGCTTCTGCAGCCTGCACACTTCCTGTCCATGCTCTATGAGTGTGCGTGAGAGAGAGAGACCGTACTGCATAATGTACAAGTGGTTGAGTGTGTACATTTCTGCATTTATGTGTGTGTGTACAGTATGTGTATATATGTGTATATATGTGTGTATACTGTATATATACTGTGTGTGTGTGTATATACTGTATATATATGCGTGTGCGTTTTCATCCCTTTAGGCAGACTGTATGTTTGTTGTAATTTGGTGCACAAACATTTGCTAATAAGCGCTGAACTCAAAGTACAGCTGAGGATGAAGGGGATGTATTTTGTATTTTTGCAGTATTTGGACATCACACACACGTATTGGTAACAGTAACAAACAGTTGTAAACAGTATTTCACTGTTATTAAATAATTATAAACATAAGTACAATAGCAGTAAACAGAAACTACACATAACATTAGTAACGCTGTAATAAACATAGTAAAACAGTAGTCTGGCTAATCTCTGGCTACACCACCGAAACCAATCTTTTGGGTTATTTTCATTTGTAAATCTTTACAATTGATCCCTAAAAGAAGCAAGCCAGCCGGCCTCGCACCATCCACGTGTTCCTCTAAACTCTCCATTTCCACCGTGTAGCTCCCCGTTTTGGTCTTTGCATTCGGCCTATACGTGAACTGCACTTTTGTCTTCATTCATAAACTTCAGCTTTCACGGTCAGAGCGTCACCTGTGGCGGCAGCATGACATGGAGACCCGTCAGCTGAAGAGCATTCAGAGAAAGACGTGATGTCTGTGGGCGAAGGGATGGAGTGATGAATGGAGGAAGGACAAGGTCAAGCGAGGGAAGGTGGGATTGTATTCAGGCGCCCTCGCCTCCTCCGCCCCGCGCTTTCTCCGATATCTTTAGTCTTTTCTCGTCTTTCATCCCTTTCAGCATCCTTCACTTTGTCATGTTTCCATTCCTCTCCTCCTCTCACCCGGCCCCTCACCTATTCTGTTCTGTGTACTTATCCAATCACGTCTCCGTGTTCTTCTCTTTTTCAACCTTCTGTCCTCAATGGCTCCATCCTGTCTTCATTGTCTGCTTTCCCCCTACATCTTCCTTCATCCCTCCTCCTCCTTTCGCTCTCCCGTCCGTTCGCTCCATCACCTCATCTCCTCTTTCATCCCGCTTCACCTCTCGCCCCTGTGTGTCACTTCCCCTTGCCTTTATCTTTTCATCACTCCCTCCATCCCTCCACGATCTCCTCTGCCAGGGAGAAACAGGTGGCTCGCCTCTGCTGGGCCACTTGGTGGCTTCCTGCCCAAAACACAGAGAGAGAGAGAGAGAGAGAGAGAGAGAGAGAGACCCATGTCAGTGCTCTGGCGGGGGCTTGTACTGTGTGACGGACGGATGGAGGTGGAGCTGGAGGAAATGGAAGAGGAGGATGGGAGGAGAAGTCCAACCGAAGGCTGTGATTTTCTACACTGAGGGAGAGAAAGAAAGCAGCAGGTGCTTCGGTTTGAAGGACTCTTACAGACGCACACATGCACTCAAAGATAAGAGCCACCGAGATATTTTTGTGCCCACACCAGCATGACATCATTTCCTGTCCTCGCACAGGAAGTCAACGCTGTAAAGAGCCTGTGGTGTGTGTGTCTCACATCAGCTGTTTTTTTTCTATATTAGAGAAACACTTTCCTTACTCTCCTTCCCTTTTTTCCCTTCTAATTTATCCTCTTTTCCAGAGCGTGCTCTTATGTCTCTGTTACATAAAAACATTTGGCCGAGTGTGTTCAGCCTCTGCAGAAACGAGAGCTCCGTGTCATCCCAGAGCATCCCCTCCCAAATAACATGTTTAGTGCTACAGTAAAAGTGTTTTTTAAACCAACAAATGTTCCCTTCTCTGCTCTTTTTGTATTCTCTTCCTCTAATCTTAATCTCATGCTGCAGTTTCTAAAAATTGACATATTTGGGGGGAAAACGAGGGATTGGGCTCAATCCTGCATAGCCGCTAGGATTAGCCACCGCTACAGTGGCTAGCAATCTCCGCAGCTAACTCCATATGCATGGCATTAAGACTGATTAGCTCCACGCTAGCTCACTCATACTCAGGGTATTAAGGCTTAAAAAAAGCTAGCGCAGCTGGCTAGCACCTTGCGTCTCCCGTCAGGGGATTACCGCATGCTAATGGTGGTGGGTGCAGAGAGTGGCCTAGCGGGCTAAATATTAGCGCTTCAAAGAGGGAAAGTAAATCTGGCACGACCTGAAAACACGTCCCTGCCGAATTTATTTGATGTGTGTCTTCTCTGCAGTCACAAGTGTTTAACTGTGAAAAAAATGTATATTACACATATAATACCTGGGGACAAATGCAAGTCTAATGTCTGCCCCTCCTAGACAGCTATCAGAGAGATATACCTTTTAGCATTACATTAACCAACTACAGAGGACTGTGGCTTCATTGGGCCGCTCCCAATTTGACTGTGTGTAAGTAAGAATGTAAAGCTTAAGAGAAATAAGCTTGCATGGCATTAAGTGGGATTTTGATCTCCTCCTCCTCACCCTTTATCTTGTAAAACCCGTTGGAACCTGCACTGGATACACTTTGGCATCCGTCATGGGCGAGCTGAAGATCGAAAGCTTTCTCTCCAGCATTTTAGAAATACAAGTAATTAAAGTAATTTAAGGAAAGCTCCAGCAAAACAAATCCAAACCAAAGTTCAGAGTACTGCAGATGTAGTCAGACTGGATTCACTGAGAATGGATTCTAGCAAATGTCAAAAAGTATCAAGAGCAAGAGAGTTTGCATGCAAAGTATTCTGGTAATTTAAAGGTTTTTGACATATCTTAAATGTGTTTCGGTTGTGAACATCATATACTGGTTACAAAACATTTCTTTTCTCGCTTTTGAGAAACCTAAATACTTGGATACGGTGACTGTGACATGTACTGTACATCTTATCGCAGCTCTGCAGTGTCTCAAGTTACATACAGTCAAAAATAGAATGATGCAAATGCGACTTGACATGATGAAATAAAATCACCGGTGATCTTCATAACTAGGTTTCTCTGTGTTCCACGTGAGCGTAAAACCAGAGAAAATCTAAATCCAGGATGTCAGTGCACATGCAAACGCAATCTTGTTTTAACCCTTGTGTTGTCTTCCCGTCAACAATGGTCATTGTTTTTCAACATTATTATCCCTTTTTCTGACATTTTTGTTACTTTTTCAATGTTGTGGTTGTTTTTGTTTTGACGTTTTTGGTGTTTTTTCCAAAGTTTTTTGATATTTTTAATGTTGACATTTTCAGCGCTTATTTCGACGACCCATTTTTGGTGACAAAAAATAAAAAATTAACTGGAAACGGGTCAATTTGACCCAAGGACAACATGAGGGTTAAACCGCGGTTCAGATATTGGGCCAGAAAACACTCCTGTGTCGTATTAAGCTGCCGACACATGATAGGCGGCCGCCCAACTATGCGCTGTGCTGCCCACGGCGTGCACATAGACAGTTAAAGAAATGGACCAACAGATCCCGTTGTTCTGGACGGAGACCAGTGAAGGAAAATAGACGCACTTTTTCGGTGATGGCTGAGCGTTACTACGCAGCCTCCAACTGAGCTGGAAGACGTAGATGTGACGTGAGCAACCTGTCTGAAAGCTGTAAGTCTTCTGGTAGATGTGCAAGAGAAATCTCAATCATTCCCAATCAGCAGAGACGGAGAGCGTAGGTATATGTTAGGAGATAACGTAGACACAGGCTAATTACTGCTAACTAACATGCTAGTTAACCTTAACATAGGCACAGGCTAATTACTGCTAACTAACATGCTAGTTAACCTTAACATAGACACAGGCTAATTACTGCTAACTAACATGCTAGTTAACCTTAACATAGGCACAGGCTAATTACTGCTAACTAACATGCTAGTTAACCTTAACATAGGCACAGGCTAATTACTGCTAACTAACATGCTAGTTAACGTTAGTAATTAAACCTTAACAGCTGATGGAAGTCCAAACTGTCTGCGTGCTTCTCCTGGAAATACGGTGATTTGTCGACTATGCCACGTGGTTATGACAAAATCGTTACAAACAACCTTTCAAAAGCACAACCAATGAGATAACAGCATGTTATTGCCTAGCAACAGGAAACTGCTTCCTAGCCACCTTTGATAACAAATACCTGCATGGTGGCCATGTTTGTATGTTCTCCCCGTGTGTGTGGGGCCCCCCCCATCAAAAACCACTAGGTTCTTGATGAAGGCACTTTTTGATCTCCAGAAACCAACCGGGAAAAAACCAAACTGGGCTTTTGAAATTCATCCTCTTTCCCAGACAACAGCGCCACATTCAAATGGTGACATTTCATTTAAAACCTATACATTTTTCCATCTAACAGTTAAAGTGCGACACGTCTGTCGCGACAGCTTCGACGTGTTAGCTCGTGCACTATCTTGTCTTTTCGGTAATGTCATTTTTAAAGAAATGTAATCCAGAAATTTTAAAATGAGTGGAATTCTTCACATCCAAAGCATCCCTCACTTTTCTTTCTGTCAGACTTTTCCCCTCTCTCTCTCTATCTCCCTCGCTCCTTTCATCCCTCTGAATGTTTCTCTCCATCCATCCCTCCCTCTGTCCCTTTGCCTCCTGTTTCATCCTCCAATCACTCTGATCCCCCCTTCCTCCTCCCCTTCAAAGCTCAGTCTATCTGTCTCTGGATTCAATCCTCCCCTCCCTTTCACCCCCCTCTGCTCTCCTCCCTTCTTTCCTCGGTTCTCGTCCTGTCTCGACTCGTCTCTTCTTCTCTGATGTGCTGCTCTTTCCTCTCCCTTCGTCTCCTCCTCTTCCGGTTTGGCTTCTTGTTTCCTGTCCTTTCCTGTTATATGTCTTTCTTCTTACTGTTTCTTTATCGTCCCCATATCTCTTCCTCTCCCCTCCACCTTAAATTCCTCTTCTTTCTCCATATCTTTTCCTTTCCTCCCTCTCCTCCTTTTATATCTTACCTCTTCTTTTCCTTTCCAATACTCTCACCCAGCCTCCTAATCTGTCCTCCCATCCCTCTTCCCATGAACTTTCCTCCTGTCTTTCTTCCTCTCCTCTCTTTTACTGTTTACCTCTCCTCCTCCCTTTTCTCCTTCTTCCATTTCCTCCTTCCAGTCCTCATCTTTCATCTACCTTTTCTCTTCTCCTTTTCATCCGCTGGATTTGTTCTCCCCTGTCATCTCACCTAATCTCTTGTCCTTTTTCTCTTCCCTTCTCCTGTTTCCTCTCTCATCCTTTCGTCTTCTTGCCTCTCCTCATCTCCTCTTGCATCCCAAAAGAAACTCAAAACAGATCCTCCTTTTTTCTCTCTCAGCTGTCAGCCCTACAATCTCTCTCTCTCTCCCTCTCTCTCTCTCTCCAGCTTTAGTCTCTTAACTGACAAACTAAAAGACACTTAGATATATTCACTGTTTGTTTTGAAAGTGTGTGTACCTGGTGTGTACACACACTCACGGTGTCAGTGACAGGATTTGCCTGACAACGTGATATTAGACTTCTCTAACTTAAACTACGTAGGATCAGCAGCAGCTGTCAGCCATGCGTCTGTGTGTGTGTGTGTGTGTGTGTGTGTGTGATCTCTTGTTAGACTGCCGTAATGTGTGTGTGTGTGTGTGTGTGTGTGTGTGTGATCTCTTGTTAGACTGCCGTAATGTGTGTGTGTGTGTGTGTGTGTGTGTGTGATCTCTTGTTAGACTGCCTTAATGTCATCAGTAAATTTTTTTTGCTCTATCTAATTCCCACTGGATGTGAGACGCAGAGACGTTGAGCTGAGGGCCAGAAATATCTATGCAAATATATTCCGATAAATCTCCTGTAAAAAAAAAAAAGCCATGTAAATTTCGGCGACCTACCGAAGTTCCTTCCAAAATCGTAATCGTTGGCATGAAAGTAGAGCACATCATTATTTCCTCAGGGGTTCAACATTGGTGCTTTGGACCATGACTCATGTTTATGTTTCTGCCCATGGCGCAGGTTAGATGAAGGCCTCCGGTAGACAATCGCTACGATATAAGAATGCGTGGAAAGAGTCACTCGAACTCCATCATCATGTTTTAATGGCCAGAGTTAAAATACACTCCAGAATGCAAGATGTAAAAGCGTTTTCAGTTTTATTTGAAAGCTTTTGATCTGAATGTTTTGACGTACTAAAGGCAGGCTGAGTATCGCTGAACCCACTAAGGTCTATATAAAAGAGACTTTAGATACAGTATTAGGGGACCACTAAGGTCTATATAAAAGAGACTTCAGATACAGTATTAGGGGACCACTAAGGTCTATATAAAAGAGACTTCAGATACAGTATTAGGGGACCACTAAGGTCTATATAAAAGAGACTTTAGATACAGTATTAGAGGACCACTAAGGTCTATATAAAAGAGACTTCAGATACAGTATTAGGGGACCACTAAGGTCTATATAAAAGAGACTTCAGATACAGTATTAGAGGACCACTAAGGTCTATATAAAAGAGACTTTAGATACAGTATTAGGGGACCACTAAGGTCTATATAAAAGAGACTTCAGATACAGTATTAGGGGACCACTAAGGTCTATATAAAAGAGACTTCAGATACAGTATTAGGGGACCACTAAGGTCTATATAAAAGAGACTTCAGATACAGTATTAGGGGACCACTAAGGTCTATATAAAAGAGACTTTAGATACAGTATTAGGGGACCACTAAGGTCTATATAAAAGAGACTTCAGATACAGTATTAGGGGACCACTAAGGTCTATATAAAAGAATCCAAAGAGCACCATGTCATGGGACCTTTAAACAAACACTTTCCAGGGTTAGCAAAAGAATCTGCATCCTGTCGGATTCCCCACAGCTGAAGGCCGTGTCTCTGACTGTGCAGCATTCAGGCATTTTATAGTTTTTACAACTTTGATGTGTTTTTGAGTATGAAATCAGCTGCCTTTGACAGCTTTGTGTCTCTATTTTGCTGCTTAACCCTGTTGACACTGGCAGGCTGTAGAGTTGCAGAGATTAGGATCGCGTGCAGGCCCTTAATTCATGTGTATATATACACAGATTTGCATACACAGAGACCTTCTATACAGTCTATGGCAGAGACTCACATACACACACCTGCAGAAACTTACACAGTGTGTGCTGTACATGAACCCACTCACAGTTGGTCTTCACTCTCTTCACCAAACCAAACACTTTAATTTATCCCCATCTCTCTCTCAGTCCGACCTCAGGCCGTTAGAGGTTTCCCGTTGGGTTTGTGGCGGGCAGAAATGTCAGAGCTGTGGATTCCAGCGCCGGGCAGAGAGGCTGCTCTGTGGTGGCTGACTGCTATGCTATATGTGTTATGTTTCTGTCCGTGGGGTGCTGCTTTTTTAGGCAGCATGTAAGTGTACAGTACGCCGAAGTGAAGGCTGCTTGGGCCTGAGGATCTGAGCTGGGGGGCTCTGGAAAGACGAGAAGAATCTTTCCCACCTGTGAGGTTTGTTTTAGGAATGGATGCCACGAGAATAACATCAACAACTAGAAAACATGTCGAAGGATATTACAGATATTTCTGTGTCTTAGTTTAAGATGTGCACCGGGGCAAATAAAAATACACTTTAAACCACAACTTAAACTGACTAAACAGTCTCAGCACAGGGCAATGCATTCACATCTATGGCTTCATCTGATACCGTACGAAACCTTATGCACAAATCGTATGACATCCTACAAAATAATGGCGAGCACCAGCAAGCCCCCTGACGGCCGGTCACGAGACAGTTAAGTATTGCAATTGAGTTCGGCCAACAAAAGGTGAGTGTCATTCAGCGACAAAAGTTACATTTAGGCACAAAAACGACGAGTTAACATTGGAAAAAAGATTCTGGTTAGGGTTGATGTATAGCAACACCGGACCCCATAAGCAGTGCTCCCAGGACACAAACCCCCATTTTCCTCATTGTCTTGTGTTTTCCCCTTAACTTCTTCATGTTCAAAAACTCGGCTCCCCCGCTTAAAAGCACTGTGTTTTGGATCTTCATGGCCTTATACAGCGGCAGTCAGCGTGGTGCACACAATAATAAATACCTGGAATACAGACGAATTACAGTGCATTGCTTATTGTAGGCATATGTACAAATTGTTTGTGAGAACAGTTTGCTCAGGTTCTGTTTTCTGGAGCTTTTCTGGTTGTTTAAACATATCAAACAACCTTCATCAGCCGATGGAGTTTTGAAACTAAGGTGGAGGCTGGGGGTGCGGCCTTGACCAAGTGCCACTTTGCTCGTTTGAAAGCCATGATGTCTCTCATGGATGGGCTAAATTCTCTGGGCGGGCGAAGCAGAGAAAGGGGAGGTAATCTTGCCCCTTATGAGGTCATAAGGGGCAGATTCCAGATTGGCCCATCTGAGCTTTCATTTTCTCAAAGGCAGAGCAGGATACCCAGGGCTCGGTTTACACCATCACCATTTCTAACCACTGGGGGACCACAGGCAGGCTGGGGGAACTCATATTAATGTTAAAAAACCTCATAAAGTGACATTTTCATGTCATGGGACCTTTAATTAGACTACATAAGGCGTACACAGGGGTAAATGGGTATTTTTATCCATTAAAAAACATAAGTCTCATAGTGAAACTGGAGGCTGGTTCACAAGTTCACACATAAAAGTTGGACATCTGTGTGATTTGAATGGCTGCCTGTGATTCTGTGGAGGAGGAAAAAGCATACAAAAATAGAGACGTTTGTGTGGATGGACAGATATGTAGAAATCAAAGGGAACCGGTTCCACGACGAGTGACGGGCAACTAAAGCGCTCCAGAAAGCCTTCCGCTAACGTCTGGCCGTGTGGATTACTCTCAAACCCAGAGGATGTGACATCATGTCCAGATGTTTCCAGCAGCTACACTGGAGCTCAGAATCAAAGAGCCAGCGCTTCTTTCTCAAGCTGCCATTTTGTAATCGTACAGGGAGGAATCCATGTTGGAGGAGGAAAGTTGAGAACAAAAAAAAAAAAGACCAGAGTGCCATGCATGTAAGTCTCCCATGACTTCCATTTTCTCTACCTAGAGATAGCGGAAAGTGGGGAAAAGTAGGAAAAAAACACCTATATGCCTCATCCATCCAGGATCTCACCAACTTCTGAGCTTTTTTTTGGGCCTTTTTTAAGCACAAATTGTAAACTGCTGGTTGTCATCCATGTTTGTTATCCAGAACAGGCAACAGTCGGCGTTCTCGCTGGATTTTCGGGTCGTCGCTATACAGCCAAAGCTCAAGTGGTTACTCCCCAGTGCCTCAGCGTGTTGTCTGCTGTATTCATGACTGCTGAAGACTAAAGAATCTGTGCAAGTTGGTGCAAACAGACTGTATGTAGATAACCTTCTGGGATGGGCTGAGTATTGGAGATTGAGTGTGAACTTTTGGTCCGATGCTTACGTTTAGAAAAGCAGGCTCAATATTTAGTTGGAGGTTGCTGGTTTGAATCCCAGTAGATTGTGGTGTTACTGGAAAGCTGCTAGGTGGAAAACATGATTGTCTGTTAACACAAATCTGTAACTGTAACATTTGGTTGTATTTAGCTTCCAAGGAAACACTGCTTCTTTTTTGTTTCTTTCCTTTCATCCTCCGTTTTCCTCTCCTCTCCTCTCCTCTCCTCTCCTCTCCTCTCCTCTCCTCTCCTTTCCTCTCCTCCTGTTTCTCAGATGCTGCTAAGGGCCAGAGGAGTTATATTTAACTCTCCTCTCTTCCTTCTATCCCTCTGTTTCTGTGTTTTGCCCCTGCAAAGATGGCTTCATTAGCCATAGACCTCAGCATGAAAACACATATACACACACACGCACACACACGCACGCACACACACACACACACACACACACACACACTGGGGTATGGCAGGGGATCGAGTCTATTACGTAAGAGCCTCTGTTATATAATTTGATGCCAATTTGATGCTGAATGGCGCAGTGGCAACGCAGAACGTTGTGTGTGTGTGTGCCTGCGTGGGTGCCTGTGTGTGTGTGTGTGTGTGTGTGTGTGTATGCCTGCATGCATGCCCGTGTGTGTGTGTGTGTGTTTGTGTGTGTAAAACCAGATTTTTTTCATAGTTTGGCCTCTCTTTGCCCTCCCTGAGCTGTTGCGTCAAAGGGAAATCAAAAGGTGTTAGTTAAACAGTTAGGCAGACAGAACTAGAACTGTGTGTGTGTGTGTGTGTGTGTGTGTGTGTATGTGTGTGTGTGTGTCATTTTGAAACAACTTGTTCTTTAAAAAAACTCAACAGATCTCACTGTTTGAAACCTCTTCTAACTCGTCTGCTTCTTCTTTTTATCTTCATTTCCTCCCCCGTGGTCGATATCAACTTAATAACGGGAATCAATGAAGGTTAATGTCTTTTACCTGGAATCACCTCATCGGTGCATCTCACAGGAAGGAGCGTCTTTATGTAGCACATGCAGCAGGAAGGACCGCAGACATTTAGTTTTAGAGTTTCAACTTTGTGCTGAGGTGCAGAGCTGCAGCTGCTCTAAGGAATTCCATCTACTTTAAAGGCAGTAGTCTGCAGTATAAACGACTAGAGCTAAATATATATATAAAAAAAATCCAGAAACGCGTTACAGAACTTAAACAAATTTCCGTAACATTAGTTATTTGTAATTATTTATGAGTTCTCACTTAATAATATGATAATAATTTGTTTTATTGTCACAACAGAACAGAGAAACAGCTACATATTTCTCAGACGCATCTGTTAAGCATCCTTTAGTGTCTTACAGAGGCTGTAACGGGTGCTAAAGCTAGAGTCAAACTAGATTTTGGTATCATATGAAACTGAATAAAGCTGTACAGTTACACTGTAAGATATTTTAGAAAAACAGATAATGTCCCGGCAGGAAATTACCTGTATCTTTTCTGTTAAATGTACGGATATTTCTGTAATCCCAAAATCAAAAAACACCTGTGAATCATTACAGAAAACGTCTTCATATCAACAGAGCATATTAGCCCGTATTTCTACGGACGTTTCTAACAGTGTAGGCTTGTTTTTGGGCGAGGGAACAACTGACATGGCCGTTTTTCAGCTGGGTCCTTTGACCGCTCAACTCCAGATATATAACTGTAAGTGGGTCCTATACGTACCCACGGGTCTCCCCTTTGGAGACGTGCAGGTTTTTAGGCATTTTACTGTCAAACTTCTTGAAAAAAATAATGCAAATAGCTAGTTTAACCCTAGCAACTTTATGTGGCTCTATTTTCTGCTCCGTACAGCCAGTTAACACCTCCTAGAAGCAGGCTTGGCACTCTGAGGTCGTGGTTCAACCCCCAGTAGAGCTGCTAGCTCCCAGCAGCGCAGCGCGGGGGTTATTCTGGGCAGCTCCCAGGTGGGAATGTGTGGAATCCCCCCCCCCACCTCGGAAAAAATAAAGGCAGGCATAACAACAAATGTTTCCACACCATCTGAATGCAGCTTTTTCCAACACGCTTCAAGTTTTCTGGGTTTCTAGGTCCCATATCCTCGTTTTGGCTGTTTAACAACCTGTTGTTATGGTTTTGTCGGGAAGCAGAGGGTGACTCGTCAGCCTGTAGCATTCCTTCATCTCTTTGTTTTTTTCCTTTCTTTAATTTCCCGCGGGGGGAAGTAAGTCACAGCGAGGTCAGATTCTGCCAAACAGAAGCAGCTGAAATGGAAAAACAAAGACAAACACCCGAAATTGAGCTACCACAAAACATGTAACCTCTGAACAAAGACAAACAACGGCAGAGTCTCCATCTATGATGTGAATGTAAATCACCATCACCTCGATCCAAGTAAGAGAGGAGGAAGAACATAATGTTCCTTCAAACAATGTAAAAGTGTGTTTCATTTGGGGCAAATGTTAGATATTACAGAGAAAAAATAATATGACCAATTGCATAAGTTAGTACTTTGGAATTTTTTACTCTCCCATTAAAGTACACTGCATACAAAAACACTGTCACTTTGTGTGTGCGTGTGTGTGTCATGTTGACACAGTGTAAAGCGTGTGCATTCAGTCGTGCACTGCCCCGACCATCAGATACCATCAGACAGCCTAGCTAGCCGTGCTATCTGCGCTAATTTCCTGCACAGGAAGGCTGCCCTTCTGGTGACATTGGTGCAACGCTAAACCCCCCTCCCCCACACACACAAACACACACATACACACACAGCCGCTGCCACATAATGAGGTTACACAACAGTTAAACTCTTCCCTGTGTTGTTCATATCGATTAGCCCGTTCCGGCTGACGTACTGCCGACACAAACAGGACGCTCGGTTGCCAGTCCATCAGCTGGCAGATCAATCAGAGCCTAATGAGATAAACGAGCTCACTAATTAGTTAACGAACCGCTGGCTGACTGACACAGCCTGGCAGCTTCTGTTCCTGTCGGCTCGGGTTGAGAGACAGAGCAAGAGTTCCTCCACAAAGTAGAGCCCAGCACGTCCAGTTTGATCTTTAAAACCAACTTCACTGAAGACTGAAAGTGGCATCATTAATATTATTGTTTGATCTGAGCTAGAGTTATGACTTTCATTATATAGGCAGTATAGGCCAATGCTAGAGGCACGGACAGTTCAAATGAGAAAAGGAAAAAACTGTCAGTCAAAAAGTTACAAAAGCGACAAAAGACGCAACAAATCTTGCAAAAAAGTGACAGAAAAATGAATGAAAGCACCGAAGACGTTAAAGGAAAGCGACAAAAACAT
>CM057254.1:3777844-3782844 GCA_029931835.1 Etheostoma nigrum
ATTTTAGATAGGGCCCAACCGATAAGCCGATACCGATATTTAAAAATCCGATATTCCGATATATCGGCCCATATATATTTAAAAAAAACAAAACAAATCCAGAAACGCGTAACAAAAGAATAAAACATTAGTTGTTTGTACTTATTTATGAGTTCTCACTAAAATAATATGATAATCAACTGGAACTGGAAGTTCTGATAAATAAAATGTATAAAAATACAAACTTAAGATATGAAACTTAAAGTCCTTTGAACAAAAAACACATTACCAAAAAAATAATAACAGCGACGTTCTAGAGCGCCCTCTAGTGGACAAACTATGCAACGCCAACACTCATAACAAGGTTGACCTGCCGTTTTCTTTTATTTTTTCATTTATCAGAATCATTTATAATGAATATTTTAAAAAAAGATATCATTGTATATACAATAACACAAACAAGCTAGCCTACCGAGGCAGCGGTAGAGCAGAAACTCTTATCCTGCGAGGCATAAATCACTCTTTTTGTCAAAGGAGTCCGACTTGAAGAGAGCAATATAACCGCTTCAGTTCAGGTTTTCATGTGAAGTTAAAACAATAAATGTTGTGTCTTATCATGAGTTCCTGAGTTCACATCATAATCTACAGACCATAAATTTGAGATGCGGAGCGGGAACATAACGCGCCTTAGTAGTATCATGGAGTAGGAGATACGACCGGCAGGGCCCGCTGTGTGTCTGTCTGTCGATTGATCCCATTTTGCCAACGTACCACAAACGCACCAAGACATTACAACATTAGACCCAGAGGGGTGTCAAGGCCTTCTGGGAGCTGTAGTTGTTGAACGATGACACTTATTCCACCACCTTGTTCAATACGATCACGGTGGGTTCAAGCGATCTGCCCTATAGGTTTTGCAGCCACCCCACACTGACAGTTGACGTCTCTCTCTTCCTTGATCCCTCCTTCCGTTCCCTCTCGCGCCGTCCCTGTGGTGTGGGAGCCGAACAAGGGCGGATTATTTATTTTCAGACTGAGAGCCATCCAGATATGATCAAGTATTTATGTAAGCCGCACTCCTAAGGCTCTGATACATACAGAGCCCTCAACAGCTGTTTCATAACCGTGTGTGTGTGCGTGTGTGTGTGTGCAGACGCTTACGAGACAGCCTATAGTCAACAGTGGAGTCCTGAATTAAACATGTCCAGTTAATGCTGAGGAGCGAGCATCTCTCTGGCCTTGGTAGATTTAGTGTGTGTTCATATGTTGTCGCTCAAGTTCAAAAGCATTGATTTGTTGCCAGTTAATTCAGTTATAAGTGATAATATGAAATGAATCAAAGCCCAAAACATTAATGATATTGTGTGAAATCAAACACTAAAGTGGAATGACTACGTAAATATAGTAGGCTGCACATGTATATTATTCAGAATGCTGTATGTGTGTGTGTGTGTGTGTGGCAATACATAATACATAGAATACTGTATACACCGGTGTTAAACAAGACGCAGGTTGCTGAGGTCTGCAAATCACACACACACACACACACACACACACACACACACACAGAGTACATATCCACCCTGACCTTATGTTTGGCCCACTGTGCATGTATGAATATATGAATATTTGATTCATATGAAACTCATAGGAAATGCATGATGTTTTGTATTCTCAGTTTACAACAAGACGGTGAGGACACACACACACACACACACACACACACACACGAACAAAAACAGACACTGTGGGCGGGACTAAAAAAAGAGTAATTTATACACACAGAAATCTTTTCCAAGTGTGTGTGTGTGCATTTATAAGAGCATACGTGTGTTTTTTGGATGCAGTGTATATGCATGTGTGTGTACATCTGTAGGTTTAATCTGTGTACCTATGAGTGAGTGACTCTCTGCTTTGTTTGTCTGGTGCACGCACACACACACACACACATCCCCACACACACACACTGATCCACAGGTGGTGCTATTGTGCCAAGAAACACGAATGGCAGGGAAGAAGAAGAAGAAGAAGAAGACTGCGAGCTTGCCATATTTGTGCCTAACCTGCCGCACAACGTTCACCTTTTGTCAACAAAACTCAACTGCAATGGCCGCCAAAACGACCGTCACCTCTTTACCTTTTAGTGATTGTTCGGTGCCGAAATTGAAATCTCGATCAAAATGTGATAAATTGAACAGCCCTACTGTACACTGTAATATACAGACTAACAATCAGTACTCACGCTAACTACACACATGCAGAAAGCATTTGACTCCCTTTACTGAATCACACTTTTCAAGTCACAATGCATGTGTGTATACAATTTTTGCTTGACATACTGTATGTATTGTACATACACAATATGTTGACATACATGGGTATGCAAGCCTGTCCTTGCAAAAGTGCCATCAGTGTTGGCCCGGCAAATCCCCCCAGCCGCGGCCCCTCCATCTATTTCTGGCTCTGCATCACGCCTGGGCTTTACTCCTGTGGCAAGAGGAGTGTTTCTCTAGGGCTCCCACTCTGCTACACACACACACGCACACACACACACGCACACGAACACACCTCCTGACAGACACACTCACACACATGCCTGCCTAGTGAACGAGTGAGCACACTCAGATGTAAACACACAGAGTGACGGACGGACTGGAGAACGGAGGATGGATGAATGGATGGATTGCTGCTGACGAACTAGACATAATGGGAGTTTAAAGTCACTGTGCATGTGTGTGTGTGTATGTGCGCCTGTGTGTGCGTGTGTGTGTGTGTGTGTGTGACACAGAGATAGGAAGAAAGAGAGAAAGTGTATGTGTGTGAGAGGGTCGGCCGGTCAGTGTGTCTGTTACCGTGGCGATGGAAGCAGTGTGTGAACACAGAGGAATGCTTTCGGTTATAGAGAGGGAGAGCGGGCCAGGTTGGTTTAAAGTCTCATCTATCTATCTATCTATCTATCTATCTATCTATCTATCTATCTATCATATCTATCTATATATCTATCCTTATAGTCTATTCTTCTTTTTTCTTTGCGATGCTTTCTTTTTCACAGTCTGTTGAGGGGGTGCTTTCCTGTACTTGTGTGTGTACTGTGTCCTGTGTGTGTGTGTGTGTGTGTGTGTGTGTGTGTCTGTTGCAGCCAAGCAGGGGGGATGTCCTCGTCCGCCGTTGTCGTGGCAATGCAGCAGCCGTGGATGACAGCGTGTGTGCATGACAAGGGGATAGCTGTGACATAAGCCACTTCATCGGAAACTTGCTTTATCTCTTCCGCTCTCTCTATCGGTCTGTTTCCAAGTGTCTATCTATCTATCTATCTATCTATCTATCTATCTATCTATCTATCTATCTATCTATACATCTGTCTGCCTGTCTGTCCATCTATCTGTCTTCAAACCCTCTTCGCTCATCACTCTCTACTCTCTCCCAGGGTGCTGTTGTTAGTCCACACACACACACACACACACACACACACACACACACACACACACACACACACTGGACAGCTGACTATCTCACACAGTGGTGTCAGTTCCCTCCATTAACGAAGGGGTGCCACACATCGCACACACACACACGCACGCACACACACACACACACACACACACACACACACAGACACACACACAGACAGACAGAACTCATAAACTTCAACCAGTTTTCTTGTAAAACACTGTTCTCAAGGCTCTAGACGACGTGTGTGTGTGTGTGTGTGTGTGTGTGTGTGTGTGTGTGAGAAAAACATGCTAACTCAGCCATTTGTCTGTCAGAGCAAAGAAGTGGGATAACTAACCTTGAGAGCATTTTTTTCTGCCTCTGTTTTCCTTTATTTACCTCTGTTTGCTTTTGCTGTATTCTCCTTTCATTTCGCTCCTTATCTGCTTGTAGCCTATTTTCTTCTTCTCTACTGCTCAGTTTTAGTCTTCTTTCGCACCCTAGCCCTTTCTCCCCCTTCTCTCCTCTCCTTATGCCTCCTCGTTAATCTAATCTCTTTCTTTTCTCTCACTTCTTCATCTTGGTTTTTACCCACTCTTCTCTCGGTCAGTTTCTCTCACTGTAAACTTGTTTCGTCTTGCGTAACCTCTGACCTTTGGAAATACTTTTATTTTGAAAGTTCAAGATCAAATCCACACCATTTGTGCTGTTTAATCCTTAGAAATATGCTCACTTACTTTTGCTTTTAAGCTAGGTTCATACTTTATTATACACACATTAATAGTTTGAGTCGGGATTTGGTGACAGGCAGAGAGAGAGAGAGAGAGAGAGAGAGACACAGAGAGAGAGAGAGAGAGAGACACAGAGAGAGAGACAGAGGAAAAGATGCAGCTGTCTGTCTCTTTTTCCTGAAAGCGGCTGACAGGCAGTTCACTGAACGCCGTATACGATCAGAAACACATATAAAGTGACAGATAGAGCCCAACTTAAAATGGGCTGTCAGACAGACAGACAGCAAGAAGACAGACAGGCTGATGGAGTCAAACAAACACTCGAGCCGAGAAGACAGACAAGTTGACATTCAGACAGAACCTTTAACAAACAGAATACACAGACAGACAGACAGACAGGTAAACAAATAGAAAAAAAGGACACAGACAAAAAAAAACAGACGCGCAGACAAATGGAAAAGACAGACCGACATATAATAAAACAGCTAAAAACAGCCAGACGTGCAGGCAAAAATGAGGCAATAAAACTGAGACAGACTGATATTATTGTACCGATAAGTATTGAAATACATGTCTGACAGACAAGCAGACAGACACACACTCAGTCCCTCAAGTCCTCCTAGAAAGCGAGTGTGTTAAACCATTTTTCCATTCACAAATTCTCAGACAGTGAAGTCTTCCGCCCTGGTATGTGTGATTGTGTGTGTGTGTGTGTGTGTGTCTGGTGAGTAGGCGATGTGTGTCTGAGGCCACAGTTGATCGCTTCACCTCACCAACGCTTTGTCCTTTAAATGGGTTTTGTTGATTTTTTGGGGGGAAACTGAAGATGAGACTATTGAAAGGTGTAATGTGTATAAT
>CM057254.1:3787844-3792844 GCA_029931835.1 Etheostoma nigrum
TGTTTTAATGTTCTAAAACTGAAACACAGCTGGAAAGAATAGGGTGACGAGAAGCAAGACTGGGACACAAACAGAAATACAAATAATCCATGGCTGTGTTCACTGAAGGATAGAGGAGGGAAAAAGAGATGAGACTGGACACTAACCTAACCCAGAGGCCATTGTACTTCCCAATCTGCACTGAATGGAAAATCAACAGAGGAATATTCCACACCTCTTTGGTTCTCCTTTGCCCTCTTGTGTCTTGATCTTTCCATCCTCCAGTTTGGAGAGGAGGTAGGAAAAGAAGTTAAAGGGGAGGGATGCAATTTAGCGCGATTTGATCCATTCAGAAAGTCACGCAGAGCTTTAGACGTTGTTGTTTTTTTTTCTTTCAATGGCGAGCACATCGTGCAGATTATCAGGAAAGATTGAAGCTTTTGATCTGCCAGCCCTCAGTGGTTAACAGATTCCAAAATGCACTTGCTTCCTCCTCATTTTGTCATCCGAATGTGCTACTTAGAACAGAATCAAACTCCAAATGATGGTTGGCTACCTGCCAAACTGGGTCCAGTAGACAGGCCTACCGGTCACAGCCGGTGGCTGGGGGTAATTTCCCACCCTGCAGCCATGTATTCCAGATGTTGAGGATTTAAATCCAACTTGTGACCTTGTTCCATGTCATCCCCTCTCTTATTGCTGAATTTTTCCTTTCATCGGTGTATCCTCATTCTTCCCACATAAACAGAAGTACTGCATTTAAAAACAGCATGTCAGTGTGATTAATTCATCCACTCCTTCATGTTTATGGATGTTGAATTAGAATATTGTCCAAAGTAGAGACTTTGTGGACAAAAAAAGCGACAGTTTAGTGGCCAACAGCTGCTCTGTGTGAGCTTTGGGCGGTTTATCAGAAGCTGTAAGTAGTTTTACATATTGCAAGCAATATGTTTCCTGTTGTGGGACAACGATTCTGGCTGATTCAGGGTTTTCTTCGTGGCGACGATGAGTAACGTAATGTTAAAAAAAAAAGCATACTTCATCAATTTTCCCTGGAACACCAAAGGTTTTAAAAATGAAAGGTCTTTGGTTCTTAAATGAGATTACGAGTTGTCCTTGCAGAGCCTGTTCTCCCAAACCATTTGTACATACAGTATAGCTACGATCGTGTTTTTCCGAGACCACAATCTTTTTTTCTAAACCCAACAAACCACTTAGGTGTCTAAACTTGACTGTATTTGCCACATGACGGACACCTTTTGCCTTGTGAAAATGTGGTAGCTTTTTTTGACAAGTATCATGGCTACAACATATTGGCTATTGTCAGAGGACATCGGTGGTTGTTGTTGTTTTTGTCATTTAATGGTCTGCCTCCAAAGACGGAGGGAGAGGTATTGTGTCTATCAAAGCCTTCTTGCTCTGTGCCATAGAGCTTCAAAAACTCTTAAACTGCATCAATTAGGCACACTGTTGCACTGGGTGACATGTCCCCTCATTGCCATGGACACATACACACACGCTGTAGCTTCATTGTGTCTTAATTTCTTAAAATGCTTAACCCAGATCTCTTCCACGCTGACTCTAACTTATGTCTTCAGATTGCTTTAGTGCATTAAAACAGCGAGGAGGTGAAAACCTTCCTTCACTTGGTGATCATCCGAAGAAACACACACACAAATGCACACAAAATGTCAGCAGTTTGTAGAAAAGCAATAATTAATGGGCTTTCCCTTTAAAGCCTGGGGTGTCACGTAACTTACATCAGCTTCATTATACTTCCTTAAGTGTGTTTACCTTCACACTAATGATCTTAACCTGATTAAGGCGGCTGCAAAGCGCTGACTACTGAAATTAAACCGTGCTTTCGTCTTCCGCCTTCATCCAATTATCGGTTTAAAGATTATGTGTGTTTTGAGTTTTTGTATTGTGTTGTACATATTTGGTGTGTTAAAGGTCGAGTGGAGGTGCTGGTTACTGATTTGTGTCAGTCTGGAAAATGAATGACTGAATGGCCCACTGTAGCAGCAGCTGTGGTATTATAATCAATAACCAGACCTGCTCAATTTCACGTCAGCTCCTTTGAGTCGTGGAATCAACATAATGGGATTATGGGTAAAACACGCAGAGGGGCTGCTCTGTAGATTAAATGTCATCATGGTGTTAGACTATAAAAAAGACTCAAGACAGCTGGATGGCTTCATTTTCCTCATTGGAAAAGCTCCATTCAGACAGATGGAAACATATAACTCAACCTCGCCTGTGTGTGTATGTGTGTGTGTGTGTGTGTGTGTGTGTGTGTGCGTGTGTATGTACGTGCGGTGGATGTGTGTGTGGTGTATATGTGTGTTTTGACAGACATGAAACAGAAAAACGGTGTCATAGTTTTTCCCTGCCTTCCTCCTGGCAGACCGGAGCGAGAGGAGGAAAAATCTGACCTCAAAGCAGCTTTCCCACTCTGTGTGTGTGTGTGTGTGATGTGTGTGTGTGTGTGTGTGTGTGTGTGTGTGTGTGTGTGTGTGTGTGTGTGTGTGTGTGTGTGTGTGTCCACCCATGTTCTCTACCACATGTTAGACCATGTTGTAAAGAGAAGAGAAATCCGATGCATTTGGCTGTGAGATTTCTCTCTCTTCTATCAAACCACTCTTCTTTTTCTCTCTTTTTCTCACCCTTTCTGCCCCCACTCTTATTTCTCTTGCTCTTTTGCATTTACAACGTTCTAGTCTTTCTCTCCATCTTTTCTTTCCTTGCTACCTTAGCTTCTCTCGCTTGCTCTGCCCATCTCTTTCTTTCTCCCCCCTATGCTTCCTCCCTCTTTCCTGTCCATCGTTTGTCTTGCTCTCCTTCTCTTTCTGTCTCCCTTTCTTACTCAGCCTCACATTTATTTTCTTCCCCCTTTTCTATTCATTCCCTCTTTCCCTTAGTCTGTCTGTTTCTGTTTCTCCCTCTGTGTCCTCTCCTTCTCCCCCTTTCTCCCCATTTGTCTTGCTCTCCCTTCCCCTCTTTGCATCTGTTTTCTTTCTCTCTGTTTCATTTGCCCTCTCTTTTATCTCTGTCTCTCTCATTATTTTCATCTTTCCTTCTCTCTTTTTCTCCCCCCTGTTTTTCTCTCATTTATTCTGGCTAAAGAAGTTATTTTGTGTGTGTGTGTGTGTGTGTGTGTGTGTGTGTGTGTGTGTGTGTGTGTGTGTGTGTGTGTGTGTGTGTGTGTGTGTGTGTGTGTGTGTGTGTGTGTGTGTGTGAGATAGTAAAAAAGGGAGGGTGGAGTTTCAGCTTCACAGCTACGGTGAACACTTCCTCCGCCACATCCTGTTTATTTCCTGCTGCGATAGTGACCGGACTCCCTCAGAAATACACACACACACACACACACACACACACACACACACACACACACACACACACACACACACACACACAAAGAAACCCCTCGGATTAAATACACAAACATGGACACACACCATGAAACCAATTGCATATACACCGATATATTTGCACTGAAAGACATATTTAACTTTAAAACATATTGATTCCTCCCACATTTTTAGGATTGTATATAAATAATATGTTATAGCTTTTATTTTATTGCCACATGATGTTCATACTGAATCAAATATTCAAACTTCATACATGTTTTTTATGGCTGCACTCTTAAGATCCATATTCTCCATGTTCTTTTGCATCAGTTTATACACATTTCATCCAAATTCAGTCCGACATATCTGTTATTGTTTGCAATATGACACTCACACATACGTGAATGGAAGTTGGCTGCGTAGCGGGAGTGTGTGCAGGCCGGCGGGTAGGTGGGGTTTGAGAGGTGAAAGTCATGAACTCACACCCATGATCATTCTCTTGTGTGTTTTCCTGCAGGATGGCCACGCGAGGACACTTCCTGAAACCAAACTGAGCACGTGCACACCGACCGGTACGCTGACACTATAACCACATTCAAGACACCTTTCCTCGGGGACGCGACTCCTCTGAGGTCGTTACGGGACAGCGGACAGCACAGCGTGAGTTGTGTAACACAGATTTTGTGGGTGTGAGGTGTAGAAACGCCAGAGTGAAACAGAGCGGTTCTGTTCTGAAATGTTCTGAAAAAGCTCGCTTTCCCTCCACGTATCAAAGTCCACTTAAGTACACGTAACCTGAACATTCCCATGTGAAGGGGGGCTCGAGGCTCGTATCCTTAACCTTTGACCTTTGGATGCTCTCCATACAGCTTGGAGTATTTCACACTCATGTGCATTTAAACTTGAATGTTTTGTTTCAAAGCAACATAAATCCACCTTAAAGATAGATTCCTCCATTAAAAGCATTAAACAGAGATTATATTATATTCTATGAATGTGAACATCTGTATACAGTGAGATCAGAGGTGCAGTGCGAGTATTTGGGGTTGTCTTGTTTTGCCAACCATCATCCTGAACAGTTCAGAAACCAGCATCCCTTGTACACCGATTCTTCAAGTATCAAGGGACAGGACGTACGTGGAGACAAGTTAGGACAAACTTAAAGTAAAGTTGTTATTTTGAGGTGAAAGTTAAGTTCAACAAGATAATTAACTAAGCCAGCTGGTTTCTGTGCTGAGGCATCCGAGAAAAGAAAGAAAAAAGAATATAAATCTAAATAGTTTACAACAGCAGGAGATGACAGGATTTCACACACACACACACACACACACACACACACACACTCTAGCGAGCTAAATTACCTTTAGTCAGAGTTGCTGGGAGGATTTTGGTTTGACACAGGCGCTGTGGTTGGCAGACCAACAAAAGTATGTGAGAAAGCTTTAAATTAATATGTTACCTGCCCTAACACGCTCACACACACACACACACACACACACACACACACACACTGTAATATAAACATCCCTCAGGGATTACAAAGGCGTATGAGTGAACACGATCCAAAATACAAGAAAAGATATTGCGAAAGACCAGATCAGCACATCATAAAATGTTGCAATAAGAAGATATTTTCCGAGCTCTCTGGGGAAGTCAGAGTGAGGCTAT
>CM057254.1:3795344-3805344 GCA_029931835.1 Etheostoma nigrum
CATGACCATAGTGACATACAGTGACATCTCTATTCTCTCACCCACTGCTCTCTCTCTCTCTCTCTCTCTCTCTCTCTCTCTCTCTCTCTCTCTCTCTCTCTCCATCATGGCCATCTGTATTCTCTCTCTCTCTGTGTTTCTCTCTTTCTCTCTGTCATGGCCATCTCTATTCTCTCACCCCCTTCTCTCTCTCTCTTTCTCTGTTTCTCTCTTTCTCTCTGTCATGGCCATCTCTATCTCTCTCTCTCTCTCTCTCTCCAATCTGATATTGATGCAGCTGTCTTGCTCCAGTTGGGTAACGCTCGTACTTTAACACAGGCTAAGGGGTGTTCGGGGTCAAGGACTTTTTACTCTCCCCTGTGGGACATGTGGCTTTCATCAACACAATACACTCTCACAAAAAAGTAAACATATAGAAACATAAGCTCCGATGCAACAATAGGCCAGAGTTCTGTTTGGTGCAGCTTTGTTGCAAACAAGCGGTGCCAAGTGCAGAATAAACTTGAGCATTTCAAACCTTTTGAACTGGCTCAAATTACAGGTCGCCACAGTGTTTGGATGAAGCTGAACAGACAAATAATTCAGCGGTAAATGCACCCACGCTCTGCCCTGATATCATCACAAACATAAATCCAGTTTGTTTTTGCAGCCCCATGCACGGCACCGGCGTAAATGGAAATACATGTTCGCATGCAGACATAACGAGGAAAAGCACGCAAAGCCAACAGGTGGCAAACAGCTGCCATGGTAACTTTAAACTCGCTGCAAATATTATCTTGTGAAAAAAAAAACAGCGTATTGTTGTGAATGCAGAACAAGCGGGCGTCTGCTGTCAATTAAGGTCGCAGCAAACTTGACAGCAATGACAAGAACTGTATAAAACTACTCTGCTCTCAGCTGTCTAATGCCTGGCCCACAATAAAAGTTCCAAATCCTAAAAGATAGAGAGAGAGAGAGAGAGAGAGAGAGAGAGAGAGAGAGAGATCCTTCCTTTGCCGTACCTGAAGTTGCTGCATTTTGGCTGCTGTCTGTAGATTCCTTCATGCACAACTCATATTCTTTCGGATGTTCCATACGCAAATAATTTTAACAGCGGCGATGTTGTGTTTAGGGTCAAGAACCAAATCAGCATTGCAAATTGAACATGTAGCTCGACTTGGATCGCCTTCTTTTGACTGAAAGTACTGCCAAACAACGATTTTTCTGCTCACGAGTTCCAATTTTACTTTCTCACAGCCTACTGCATTGAGCGCTCCACCTACGTTAACACCTTCCCGTAAGCAACGGCGGCGTCATTACGCCGAGCAGCGTAGCGCGCCTAGTGCAAGCGTAGGACTAAAATTTTACGGTTCGGAAGAAACCAAACCCGTCAAATCCTGGATCCTGGATTCGGTGAATCCCTACACTGAACACACATCTCCTGTGTGCCCGGGTCAGCACTGTACAGCGACCTCGTTGTACTCCATTATCCTCTATATACAGATATAGAACCCACTATGAGTATGTGAAGGGAAACTGTGTATGTGATGATTCATTCTGATTTACAGCAAAGCAGACGTTATTGTAACCTAGCGCTTGGCCAATCAGACATGATGTAGTTGAGCAACTTCCCTATTCTAGGGTAGGGACGAGGAATACTACAGTTTGTTTGTGTTCGGATTCAGGCGTCAGTGCTTTGGCTTTTGGTGTTCTTCAGGAGGAGCCGGCAAACATTTCAGGTCAGGACTTTCTGAAAACAGTTCTATTCAGGAGGATTAACTTTGATCCGGGATATTAACCCAGACTTTCCGCTTTCGAGCCATTTTACTGAATCATTACATTTCACAAACCAAAATGCTCTTATAATTAGTAATACGACTTTCAGCTGTGGATCTTCTTGTGATCATCTTGTGACCCGCTATTATTGTTCAAAGAGAAAATGAACATGCAGCTGACCCGGGGTTATGATACAGGGTCTACCCATAACTCCGGAGCTCTGCATGGTTCCTGCAATCAACATGTAATAATAGGAGTTTCATACCACTAATATCACTTTAGTTTGGGGTTTTGCATAAACTGCAGAAAATTAAGTTTTTGAACACACGTTTCACTTTTTCCATTAGGTAATGGACAACTCTGCAAATGCAGATGCTTTTTTATGATGTGAGAGTAGTTCAGTTTGGGAGTGATGTTCTGGTCCTCGGCTCTTTAAAGGACTGTTTGAAGGTTAAGACTTAGGGTAAAGGTTGAGGTCAGGTATGTAGTCTTGTCATGAAGGTGTATACAGCTGTGAAAGACTGCACGTCTTTGTTTTTATCTTATTTTGCCCACTTTGTGTGGTTTTATTTAGAAATTCTTTTGCCAGTAGATTTTATTTAAAAATTCTTGAATAGTAGATGAAAAAATGAATTACCTTTTTAGGTTTTATTTTGAAATTCTTTAAAAGTACATGAAAAGTACCTTTAGTTGTTTTGGAAGTTTCTGTTTGTCTTTCTCTTTCTTTCTCTTTACCAGTTAAATTCAAACATCCATTGGCACGCCTGTCACTGTTGTGTTGCCAAAGCAATAAAATACATACACAATCTGGAACTCGTAGTGTGTGTGTGTGTGTGTGTGTGTGTGTGTGTGTGTGTGTGTGTGTGTGTGTGTGTGTTTGTGTGTGTGTGTATTTCCCATCAGCCCTGGTCATCTTTACCCAACCCTTTCCCAGAATCCACCACTGACTCACTTGAAACATATTACGAGTCAGCTGTTTGACGTAAAAACGTACAAAGATAAAAGAAGAAGTATTTCCTGTTTTAAAATGAACATACTGTACAGTACTGTACCGCACTCTGTTGTACTGTACGGCCACGCCTGTTACGGTATTTGCAACCTGCGGAACTGGGCAGACTGGTTTCTTAACTGTACGCCCATGTGTTAATGTCTTAAGGGTTCCTTGGTGGAAAACAACATACCCTTAACGGTCTGGTGAAGCTGCCGCCACATGGAAGATGTTTGTGGAAGGTTAAAAAACGAGGCTCCTCAGGGTTAAAGTTACAGGGAAAAACCAAATAGATGTGATGACGAACAAACCGGCTTGAGGACACCTGTCACAGGAAGCAGCTGGCAGTATGTGTATACTCGCACATGTAGAAAATCCCAAACCTTTCCCATGCAGTCAGCACATGGACCGCTCCACATGGGATGGTACGGTCCATCGCTTGGTTTCCATACATTCAAGTTCCACTTTATTTATCTTTAGAAAAGGACATTTTGTGTGCAGCAGGAAATCTAAAGCACCACCAGATGCCAACAACACAGGACACGCCTCAACACGCCAGTGGAGACACTCCTTCCCCCAAAACCAGGGACAAAATCCAATCGGACAGTCCACATTTTCCGGAAAAGATGACGACTTATTTAGGGATGCCACGATGAGATGTGGTTTAACTGTCCAGTGAAATATACAGTGTATTTAAATATTTTGGTATTTCTAAAGACGAGTTTGGGAGTTTTTTCTGCAAAAATCCCGTTTATTCTGAAGATAAATTTGGTTGTATTTTTTGCGAATATGCTGTATTTGACATGATTTCCATAGTGCCGGTATTTACAATGTACAGCTGAGCTTGGAAGCATTTATAATCTTAAAGCGAGATTGGCTGTATTTTCTATTAAAATGTACTAAAGGTGCACCAATCCGATGTTAAGATTAGATTAGATAATACTTTATTCATCACACAATGGGGAAATTCACTTAATACAGCCGCAGTTTTTCCACAATAAAAACAAATCAACAAACAAACAACAGGCAAACAACAGACAATGAGCCAAAAGTACTGAATGAATGTAAAGTGGCATTATCTAAAAAGTATTGAAAAGTAAAATAAAGTGAGGTGGCCCTAGTACGAAAAATATTGCAATGTAAGTAAGTAAGTGACGTGAAATTAAATTGAATAACATGTAATTAAATAATATAGCAAACGTAAGTAACCAGATGGGATATCGGCCTCGATATTGACAAAATAGTTGGATCAGGGATCGGAAAAATGAACAGATCCACGGGCCGATCCAGAAGGAAGGTAAAAGGTGGAAAGTACACAGTTTATTATTAATTCAACAACATTATCGGATCGGTATCGGGTATCGACAGATACACAAAGCCCAGGCATCGCTGTCAGTCAGGACTGAAAAAGTCGGATCGGTGCATTCCCCAGATGTTGATGTGAAGCCGAGTGTTTTAGTATTTAAAGTCAGATCCTCAGGTGTTTTCCTGCAGGTCGCTGCTATTTCCCTCTTCTCCCACGGCACTTAAACGCAGCCTCACTGTGGAGTTACGGTGCACTCTTCTCCTGGTTGTAGCCGTTGTCTACAAACTCTTTGGGGACTCAAATACCCAGAATTCCACGGAGGTGACAGTGAGGTGCATTAACTGAGCGATTGTATCAGATGCATTATGTTGTTAGGAGGGAATAAGGAGGAACGAGGGAGAAGAGAAGAAGTATCTTCCCTTCATCTGGTGTCAAGAGGTCGCCATCAGACTCCACCCCCGCTCGTGTGTGTGTGTGTGTGTGTGTGTGTGTGTGTGTCTGTGTTTCAGGCATGTGTTTCCCATCTGGTTCCACCCAGTCCCTCAACAGTGAGTTCAGGCTGACCTATTCCCCTCATCTTCTCTTTTTCTTTCTTTCCTTCATTCCGTTATTGCTTCGTTCTTTCTTTCGTGGCCAAAACGCATCGCTCTCTCTATCTCCCACTTGTTCCCGGCGTCTCCTTCATCTCTCTCTTTACCTCGCTGCTCCGCATTTTCTTCATCCATCCTTTACTTTCATCAGGGCTGACCTCATCCTCATGCTCACGACACCGTGATGTCATCCCCGAAACTCTTCCTGAGCTAGACACCACACACGTGTCGTCAGCCTCCATCTCGGTCACGTGGTTCCTGTCACTCTGCATCCGGCATCGCTAAAGATAACCATCGACATGCACTTTAATTAGAAGTCTTAAAATCCCATTTGTCCTGTACTTCAGGGTAAATCTATGAACGGGAGTGAGATGGTGTCATTACTACCAGTGAGATTCTTTGAGTCATGAGCCAATGTACGCGCCCTGTGGTTCATTTTCTTTATATACACATGCAGCAACCTGCTTGTATCTTCCCTTTTATTTATTTTTGTTAAGATCCTTACGGTTGCCAGAGAATTCCTGAGACAAGTGAGCAGAACTGGAAACAAGTGGAATTACCTCACTCTGTTGGCGGAAGGCTTTCGCTCGCCTTAAGGCTGAAGCAACGGTTCAACGCTGATCTGAACTCAAATTATTGAGTTTGGTGTTTTGTAAACACTTCCCAACTTCCCGATGAGAACATAACTCCAAAGGTTGGCAGCAGATTGTTGTACTTGAGCATGCACCGTGTTGAGTGGTACATCGTTTCCTTTTGTTTATTTCACACGTCATCATTGTATCATTAAACACAGACGGTACAATGGTCATATGGGGAACCCTAAATAAGCTACTAAAAGCTCTATAACAATAAATATACAACAGATAATATACAAACCAATAACTCAATTTACCATAGACACAAAATAGACAAATATAGAAAAATAAAATAAAACGACAAACAGACATTAGCATATGCTACATGAGTGACATTAAGTGTCCAATAGTATGTCCTTAGTGGGAAAGTGAGAAGTTTCCGCCGCCCCAGCTCTAAATGTCTGCACTAGAGCCCGACCGATATATCGGTGGAGCGATATTATCGGCCGATCTATCGGTATCGACATTTATAATGGCCGATTAAAAAAAAATAATAATACATTAAAATATTCATTCATCAGAACCATTTATAAAGACAAATAAATGATTCTGAGAATGAATATTTAAAAAATAAAAACGGACGGTCAACCATGTTATGAGCGCTTGCGTTGCATAGTCTGTCCACCAGAGGACGCTCTACAATGTCCCTGTTAGTGATGGCGTTGCATAGTCTGTCCACCAGAGGACGCTCTACAACGTCCCTGTTAGTGATGGCGTTGCATAGTCTGTCCACCAGAGGACGCTCTACAACGTCCCTGTTAGTGATGGCGTTGCATAGTCTGTCCACCAGAGGACGCTCTAAAACTTCCCTGGTAGTGATGGCACTTCATAGTCTGTCCACCAGAGGACGCTCTACAACGTCCCTGTTAGTGATGGCGTTGCATAGTCTGTCCACCAGAGGACGCTCTACAACGTCCCTGTTAGAAACACTCTTTATTATTTTTTGTTGTTATTGTGTTTTTGTTTAAAGGACTTTAAGTTTCATATCTTAAGTTTTTATTTTTATACATTTTATTCATCAGAACTTTAATATATTTTGATGTTCTGTTGTGACAATAAAACAAATTACTATCATATTATTTTAGTGAGAACTCATGAATAACTATAAATAAAAAAATAATAAGTAATGTTAGGGAAATCTGTTTATGTTTTGTAACGCATTTCTGGATATTTTTTTAAAATATATATCAGCCAATATATCGGCATATCGGATTTTTTTTAATAACCAAATATTTGTATCGGCATCGGCCTTAAAAATCCTTTATTGGTCGGGCTCTAGTCTGCACGCCATAAAGGAATATTTGACTTTTTCACAAGGTCTTAATTATATAGTTTTGGCTGTTATGAATGTCATATTGTTAAGAGTTTACTCCCTGAAATCTGCAGGAAGTATCCCTGACGTAAATGAGATTTAAATAAGCCCCAAACGAGCTAACCGTCTCATTTGGAGGTCAAAGATAAAACTTTATATGCCAAACTGTCCCTTGTGATTCAGGACACTTATACGTGAGTGTGTGTGTGTGTGTGTGTGTGACCACACTGGTTTATAAGCAGTATGTAATTATATTGGACATTGTGGATGCTCTGACTTGGCTTTATTCCCAGATTCAATTAAATAGGCTCAGGGTTTGTTAACATCCTGTGTTATCACCTGATCGCTCGTGTTGCTCATCCTACTGGACTCGGCCTATCCATGTCACTCAGCAGAGCTCTTTTAAAGTGTTTGGGGCAAGTCCAAGTCTGAAGTCACCTGAGAAAAGTCCATGTCAAGTTACGAGGTCCACATACAAAGGGTTCATTTGCAAAATCACATAGCTATTTTTATTTATTTTGAAAAATCATGTTTTTTTGTGTCCAGTCCAGGGTTTGTCAGATCAGATTGGTATTGGGTTGTTTTGATAAGAAAGCTCCATTTTTGTTTTTTTGTTTTTTTATTTGTGCATTCAAATGACGTTTTTAGAATGGCTTTTATCCGTTTGTATTAATGAACTGAAACCGCAAATAGTTTTTAAGGTCAATATAGCATCAGTCTTAATAGTGTTCTTTTTGCAGAGCTGAATCAAAACAAGTCAAGTCTCTCAGTCCTCAGGTTCCCAGCCCTCTTTAAAGGACTTAGTCCCAGTCTTAAATCTACACCTCTCAATCTAAGCAATTCATTATGGAGTTCTCATTACAAATGATGGACGGAGCTACAAAACAAGACCTAAGAAAATAAGCTTTATTCGATCACAAGCGTATCCTGTATGTCTTGCTCGGATGATTTTTACAGTAGTGTGCTGTAAAGTTACATTACAACCGCGTCGCCATGACAACATCACAGTAGTCTAAGTATTACCGTTGAAACCATTACTGTATACATCACAATACAGCCACTATAGTACTGTAAATAGTAAAGTAAACTACTGTATTTTTACTTTTTTATCTTATGTTGTGTTTAATTGTTTTGTATTTTACAGTGAATACATAAAATACTGTAAATGTAAGTATGGTACCTTTACTGTAAAAATAATTCACAGTAACTTGCTGGCCAATAGTTGCCAGTTAGTTACTGTAAATTTTAAGTTAAATTTGTTACAGTGTTTATATAAACGCGCTTGGTCGGGACTCCGTTCACACTACTCACTATCGCTCTACAAACACGCTGAAGGGTGATTTTTGCGTTGCTTTTGACGCTGACAGCCAGTGTCCAAACAAGTATTTTACAAATCTGCAACTCCAAACTCATCCCACCATTCGGCCCCAAACCATCCCAGTGAGAGAGGAAGCGCCCTAAACATATTATATGTAAATCTTTACAATCGTTCCCTGGAAGAACCGAGCAGGCCGGCCCTGTTGAACGGTTGTCAGTTGTTGCACAAGTTTCTTGTTGTTTCCCGAAGCAAAGGGATTTTGCGGGCAACACACATAGAGCGGAACAAGCCTGACGCGCCGGATCCAGACTAGTATTCATGTATTTGGGGACAAACCACAGGCTAATATTATGAAAATGTCTGTCCATGAGGTGACATTGGTCTTAATGGCATCCAAAGTTAATTTAGAGCCATGTGTCGGGTCCAGCCGGTGGGTGAAATCTTTGCAGTGAACGAGCAGAGAAGCGTGTTGTGACCCTTTGGGTTTTCCATTGCTTTACAACTTCCGAGGTCGGAAGTTGGAGCTTAGGAGGAGCACTTGAAGGCAGCATCAGTCTTCTCATGCACTCCCTCAGTGTCTGCTGTCTCCCTGAGCGCTATCATTCTTCCCATTCAGCTTCCTGCCCTATAAATATTTGAGCAGCCCCATTAGGGAGTGAGGTAATCTTAACACACACGCTCACGCACACACCCACGGCGGCTGCCATTAAGGCGTAGTATAGTGCCTAATAGTCTTGTCGGAGCGCTAGGCCCCGGAGCTAACGGGCTTATTAAGAGCGAAACAGGTTTAACGAGTTTAGACTGTTCATTAAGGCAGAAACCTGATTAATTAACAGTCGAGGGGGAGAGTTCGTTAACGAGTCGCGTGATTAATTAAAACTACAGACGACAGAAAGTGTAACTTTAAATGGGGAAAAAGGTAAAGAGTGATTACTACCACCGGAGGGAGGGGATGAAAGGGGGGGTGTAAAAGATAAGAAGGAAGAGATGAAGGAGCAGAAGCTTGGAGGGAGGCAGGGAGGGAGGGAAGAGAGAAGAAAAAGGGACAAAGATGGACAGAGAGAAAGAGGGAGCCAAGAAGAGTAACATGAAGGAATAAGAAAAGAAACAGGATGAAGGAGGAAAAGACAGAGAGATGGGCGGAGAAAGATTGACAGAATGAGAGAAAGATGTAAAGACATGGTGAGAGAAATGAGTGAGGAGAGGGACTAAAAAAGAAAAGAGTAACAGAAAGCGAGAAAGATGGAAGCTGGTCCAACAATGCACAACCAGATATGAGAGAGAGAGAGAGAGAGAGAGAGAGAGAGAGAGAGATGGCCGAGGTCAAAAAGGCATTAAAACAAAGAGATTGTGGAGAGAAAAACAAAGGCCTAATACAACAAACTCTCTCTCTCTCTCTCTCTCTCTCTCTCTCTCTCTCTCTCTCTCTCTCTCTCACACACACTTTGTTGAATGTTGGCTCTTTGTGTTTGTTGGTGAAGAGGCCGAGTCGTGTGAGTCGCTCCCCTCGCTGGACATCTGAGGTCAGGGGAATCCAACCTCGAGATAAATATGTACACCCAAAAAATAATAATAACCTCCAAGGTTGCTCTTTCTGCTGTTTCTGTAAGTGAGGGGTGCACTCGTTTGTATTGGTGAAGAGAAAAGAGCAATGGTAAGAGAGAGAGAGAGAGAGAGAGAGAGAGAGAGTGGAGAAACAAGGGGATGAGACAAAAGAGCATGTAAGGTGAAGAAGGGAGTCCAAAGGAGACTAGACAAGAGAAAAGAAAGAGGTGAGGGAGGAGAGAGAGACAAAGGCAGAGAGGATGAGGGGAGGAGGAGCAGGTGCTGCTGACAGTGCCTTCATCTGTTCCTACGGTTTACTCACCGTGTGTGTGTGTGTGTGTGTGTGTGTGTGTGTGTGTGTGTCCCTCAGAGAGAGAGAGAGAGAGAGAGAGAGAGAGAGAATAAAGCCTGCAGGAGTAAAATGGAAACAGTGTCACATCGAGTGTGTGTGTGTGTGTGTGTGTGTAAGGTCACCTGTGAGTGGACATCTGTTTGCCTTTGTGTATGTGTCCGAGGAACATGAAGTAAGCATTTGCATATATCGGATCATA
>CM057254.1:3810344-3822844 GCA_029931835.1 Etheostoma nigrum
AGCAGGAGAAAACCTTTCGCTTAACATTTGAATCATCAGGAATAAATATATTGGCATGTATATTGACATAATAACACGCTACATCCAACTTCCAGAGGCCTGTATGATGGATAAATGCAAAGGCGTAATTCACAGGCGGGATGGGGCGACAACCCCCCCATTGGGGGATCTTTCCGAAGTTTTCAATGTTTTTGTTGCTTTTTTGAGTTTTTGGCACTTTTTCCAAAGTTTTTCTCGTTTCTTTTAACTTTTTTTTCCTGATGGTTTTGGTACTTTCTTCAAGATTTCTTTCCTTAAATTCTTTCGATGTCCCAGGACCTCTCTAAATAGTTGTTGTTGAACCCAAAAGTTACTTTTAAGCAATAAAGAAAATAAGATATATTTCTTTCTCAATCTTTTATCACAACCATTATTTTTATTACAGTTTTTAAACTAGTTTTGACCATACAACTATATGAATTCATTAATTTAAAATCACACACAGAATGCCTTGAAAATTGTATTGGCTGGCTCTTTATTGTTCTAGCGAAGCAACATCTTTCACACGATAACATGTTTTTGAGTTCAACTACAAGCTCATGCTGTTTCTTTCTATATCATTTGCTTTCTTATTCTTTAGGTGTTGCTTGCATGCTTTATTACCCTCCATAATGGGCAGCTTCCAGTGCCCAGCAGCAAAAAACTGCTACTACTGGGCTCCATAAATACGGGTAACAAAAGCCCTAATTGTATCCTGTTTGGTTTGGGAAGTCTGTAAGTGAAAGTTTTGGTAATTATCCGCCTGACATGGTGTGAGTTCTATTATTGGTGCTGTTGCGAGGCTGCGAGTGCAGATTTCTGATGCAACGCTGTGAAAAATGGCCTCCAGGACGACTTGTTTCCTTAGAGGAAAACTAGCTCAGCATTATAGCGCTGCTAAACCTGCCTGCAGGCTTTTTTAATGATGTAGAGGAGAGGATTACAGTTTGGGAAGGGACAAACATGAATGAAAATGAGAAAAGAAGGCACAAAGACAACAAAGTTGAGTAAGGCTGCGTTCAGGCAGCCTGTGTTGGCCGTCCGAGGTCTTTCCATTCATTTTGAATGGGGTAGTGCGTTTACTGCAAAAAAAACGCAGCGGGCCTGCAGCGAAGGGTTGAGACTTTTGGAGAAACGCAACCCAACGTCACGCTGGCCAGTGATGTAACCAGAAATCAGACATCTTGGTGTGGGAATCCCGAACAGGAAACAGGAAACATTGTCACTCGTCGATGTAAGTCGAGTGCAGATTTGAGTCCCGCATGCGTCACTTTGTGACAAGTAGCATACAAGATGCTAACGAGAGACTTCTGTAATGTGAATACAGTAAAAATGGAACTACTTAATGAAGTTGGTTCACTGCTGGCTACAAGTTAGCATCAAACACAACAAAGGCTGTCAGCTGAATGGTGTTTAGAGCTAACGTTAGCAATCAAACAGTTTATTATTTCATGGATTTCACAAATTTCAGCATGACAGTTATGCTGTAAACCGTTTAAATCTGAGCATGCGCGACTCAAATCTGCACGCGACTCACATCAGGGAGTGACAGCTGGAGTTTGTGTTATAGCTGAATGTTTCCTGCAACAACAAAGCACTCGCTCCGTCTCCCGCGTCTCTTTTCTTTCTCTCTCTCTCTCTGTCAAATGAAGCTGCCTTCAAGTGCGGTTGGAGACGACGATCTGACGGAAAACCGTAATTGTGAAATATAAAATCCTTATGTGCAACATTGGGGGGGTTAAAGACCACAAGCCGACGTCACAGAAATGGGCCGTTTCAGGGACACTCCCCCCACCGCACCACCCTGCGGAAAATCACCAGATCGCTTTATTTGGTCTAAATGCCCCACAAGGACATGAAAACAAGGAGGGGAGGCGAGTGGGGGGGAAGAGGGATGCAGATGTGAGAAAACAGCTTACATAAGTGAGAGCATCATGCTTGTATGCACACACACACACACACACACACAGACACAAACACACAAACACACACACACTCCCTCTGATACATCAGGAATAGTTGTGCCCTGAATTTGACTCAAACCTTTTAAAGAGCTGCTGTGGGCTGGAAGCTCCCACTCCAGAACGCAGCCGGGTGTCGATGCGTTCATTCATTCAAAGACTCCAAAACCTATAAAGGGTTGTTGCATAAAACACACATACACTTGTAC
Source organism: Etheostoma nigrum (assembly GCA_029931835.1). Lineage (NCBI taxonomy): Eukaryota > Metazoa > Chordata > Actinopteri > Perciformes > Percidae > Etheostoma > Etheostoma nigrum. The sequence continues at coordinate 3,812,533 of CM057254.1, forward strand.
AACAGCTTTCCCTGTTCACAAAGATAATTTAAGATAAAGAAGGGCTATGTGCAGAGGTTTTTTTTTGCAATTTGCGTCACAAACGTCTGTGCGGCCACAGCTGGAGGCAGCGAGGCTAAAGATACATCAGCCAGGGGAAAGAGGCGACGTTGTGGAATGGCTGTTGGGAATGGCAGTCGAAATTAAAACATCTGATGAATTAGATGTTCATTTCTGACTGTTAGGTACTCTGCCCTAGTCTCTACTCGTGCTCAGGAGCCCTGATCCAGATCTTGAAGAGACAACCCCAAAGGTTCAGAAAGAGGCAGAGATATTGATAAGAAAGGACAAAGAAGCAGCTGTGGTAACGCTTTACAGCGCTGCACTGCTGTGCTGTAAAAACTTTATGAAAACTGTATTTCTTTTTAAAGCTAGCATATTAATTGGGGTGTAACACCCGGGGAGTTCAGTGTTGTATTTCCAACATAAATATTACAATATTACATTTTTTTTAATCAAAATGAGAGGCCAGGATCGAGCTACAAACATTGCCAGATCCCACATTTCCAATAATGAATCTCTTCATTAGGACCCCCCCCCCCAACATTATACAACTTTACTTTATTATACAATATCTTTATATACTACTATTCATGAAGAATAAATTAATTTGTATGTGTGTAGAGTTGGTGTAGTGTCGCTTTAAAGTCAGTGCTGCAGCAGATACTCATAACTTAGAATATGAAAAGTAAGCCTCAGGATCAATGAAAGAATCCCTGAATGAGAGATTTTACTGAGGTATGGCCAGTTGTTGTTGTTGTTTTTTATCACAGATACATCGGAGCAACCATCATTGTGAACTGGTTGTAAAACAGTTTGATTCCTTGCACAGCCCTGCCTCGCCGTGCCATACCTCCATTTAAAATAAATTCCCATAGAACCAGACGTCCATCAAACCGTCTTTACAAATCACAGAACAAATGCACAAAAAAAGGTCCAAGAGTGCAGCAAAGATCTGATTTTGATCTGCTTTATGTCAGCTGATGCAATTCGTTCAAATATGTCGACATCAGCTAGTCCTTAGGATCAATTAGGGACACCCTAATGTTTATTTTTAAGTCAAGCCTACATCTCTGTCCTGCTCCAAAGGCCCAAAGGAGAACAGATAAAAGCTGACCAGCAGAATATCTTAGAGGGAGAGAGGACAACAACCCTGGCTGGTGTCTTAAAGAATTTAATTGCAATGAAACACACAGCAGTTCCAACATTATAGAAGTTCTTTGAGGAGCTTTACGGTGCTTATTGGTTGTTGTTGGATCACAGGAAAACCTTTAACCAACTATAAAATCTTCCGTTGTAAAAGCAAAGCGTCCATCCACAAAAAACAGTGCGTCTACCCTTTCCTCTGTCCATCTTGCTTCCTAGTGTATTTTGCAAACTGTTGTGGAAAATTTAATGAAGCTACATGTGCAAACACACACACACACACATGCACCCACACGCACACATACACACACACAAACACACACACACATATACACACACACACACACAAACACACAGGGCTAACTCAGTAATAGTTTCAAGGCTGGCCCAACATCCCTGTGGAAAATATGACTGCCTTCTCTTTTCCACTGGCAATTTACACCAACAGGACGCCTGTTTTTCCCTTCCTCACCTCTTCACCCCCTCCCCCTCTTCTCTCTCTTTTTCCCTCTCCTTCCCGCTCTCCATCTTTTTCTCCGTCCTTCTGTTGCTTTCTCTGTTAAATGGAAACATGCTGGTCAAACAGCCACAGCTGTGGAGGACCCGCTGTTTGGGAAAAGAAAACTCTGTAGGTACAGTACAGTGTATACACTGTGAGTGTGGGCCAGGAGACAGAACATGGAATACTTTAACAGCCTGAATCGGTGCTGTGTCACATCGAGTGTGTGTGTGTGTGTGTGGGTGTGTGTGTGTGTGCAGATGTTGCAGTTAATGCACTTTTTGTGCAGAATAAGGAGCATTGGGGGTAAGAATGAAGTCATTAAAGAAAACGTAAATTTAAGAGTTGACAAAATAACGTCAGGAGAAGGTCCATTTAGTAGTCCTGGGTCCAGACCTTAGAATCTGCCCACTCCACCGACACGAAGCAGCAGTTTGCGAGAGGGCTGACACTTAGCCAGTTAGTGCCAAGGTTGAGACTAACTCTCTTGCATCTTAGTTTGCTTTTACTTCGCTCCACCCCCGCTCTTAAAACCCTGGCAAAACCACTGTGTTAGTATGGCTACGCATCAGTGTCCGCTTGCTCTGGGTCAGTGGATGCTGGGATAACGCCTGAACTTCTGGCGCATCTCTTTAGTGGGTGATCTCCCTCTTCTCTCCTAATCTCCGCTATCAGGGCTTGGCGTTGCCCATGGTGCGTTTTTTTTGCCCCAGTCCCAGAACAGGTAGGGTTAGTAGGGTTAGGGTTATGATGACTTTTAAAAATAAAAACAAATTTTAGCTGAAAGTTATGACATTAAAAGCGGTCAATTCTCAAATAAAAGCTGGTGCTGTTTGTTTTGGATAGTATGTCCCACTACCAAATAAAATGTACATTTTTTACAGCATTCATTTCCTCGGTGAAAAGTCTCACCATATACACCACACTGTTTCCCTGTTCTTTTCTTTTTTTACATAAATATCATTCTCTTGTGCTGATTAAGGCCTTTTGACCAACTGTACCCAAGCTGTCGTGAATGAAACCCAACGCAGGTTTCACAATAAAAGTTGGGATCATCCCCGATGAGCTGCTGGAAGCCATTTTAATGTGAAACAGATGGAGGAAATGTTGGACTCAGCATTAAAAAGAGCAAACAGGAGGAGCAGCAAATTAAGAAACAGGAGTAAGAGATGAGATGTCAGAGAGTCATTTTATTTTTTAATAATAAACATCTCAGATTGTGTTTTTTGTTGTTGTTCGGCAGTAGAATGTGTAATGTGTGTATAGGTGTAATTTACGCAGTACTACGTCTGGGTTCACGGTTTTTGGCGGTCCAATCAGCGAACAGAGGGAGTGGCTGAGAACGATGACGTTGAGGTTGTGCGCTACAATATCCAGAAGTTAAAGCCTGAGCAAGAACAATCTTTGCTGAGTTGTGTTGGTGGCCATGATGTTGTGATGTTGTGGTCCTCCTCAGGGAAAGTTAGATTTTCCAGCTCGCTCCGTTAGTGGTGAAGAAGTCGGGTAAGGCTAACGCTAGCGATGCTAAGCTAACATCACGATCAAACGTTAGTGGTTGGCTATGGCAGATCCAGAGCGGCTCTGGGCAGATCCAATGGTTTGAAACTTCAACAGAGTGGAAGTTAAAACAGTGGCCAGACAGAGTCTGTTAGGACCCCCCCTCCCCCCAAATAATCAAAACTGGCCAGTGCACGGCACCCCCGCCTCCCTTCCCCAAGTTCACTCAAAATTTCAAAGACATCTCAAGCCTCCCAATGTTGAACCCAAAGGTACTTCCTTGAATGTGTGCACATTTTCTATGACACGAATTACACCATTTATACCGCCATCAGGTTTTATTACAGAAAGTGTATGAAACTAATGACCAAAATAGTCATACAGTCTGTAATTGTATTACCTATGGATGGATTAAAGTGAAAACAAATTATTCCCTTTTTGCTTTTTCCCCCTGGAACCCCCTCAAGGACCCCTAGGGGTCCCCGGACCCCACTTTGGGAACCACTCATTTAACAAACAACAAAGTATTCAAAATATATTCACCATGACAATTCCACAAACTACACTTTTGTGGTTATGTGATATGATATGTAACACTGAAAGGTACTTTTCCAGGACTATTATGGTCATAAAAGCTGAAACCACATATACACAGATGCATACATGTCAGTTGTGTACATTAGACAGAGGAGACAGTGACCTCACCTCCCAAGACTTTGTGACCGGATACATGCACATAATTGCACATGTACACATACAGCAATCATTGACTAACATATATTACGCGGACCACATATACTGTACAACATATAACCCAGTTCTTCTTCAGTGGTGTTGGTCTGTTACTGGTACAACTTTATGTATTTACTCTACTCTGTGGAAGGTAGAAAATTAACACTGAAAGAAACAAACAAGACGCTCGTCCTGTGTTAACTCTGCAACTTAAAGGTCCCTTGACATGCTACTTTTAGGATGCTTTTATATAGACCTTAGTGGTCCCCTAATACTGGATCTGAAGTCTCTTTTATATAGACCTTAGTGGTCCCCTAATACTGGATCTGAAGTCTCTTTTATATAGACCTTAGTGGTCCCCTAATACTGTATCTGAAGTCTCTTTTATATAGACCATAGTGGTCCCCTAATACTGTATCTGAAGTCTCTGTTATATAGACCTTAGTGGTCCCTAATACTGTATCTGAAGTCTCTTTTATATAGACCTTAGTGGTCCCCTAATACTGTATCTGAAGTCTCTTTTATATAGACCTTAGTGGTCCCCTAATAGTGTATCTGAAGTCTCTTTTATATAGACCTTAGTGGTCCCCTAATACTGTATCTGAAGTTTCTTTTATATAGACCTTAGTGGTCCCCTAATACTGTATCTGAAGTCTCTTTTATATAGACCTTAGTGGTCCCCTAATACTGTATCTGAAGTCTCTTTTATATAGACCTTAGTGGTCCCCTAATACTGTATCTGAAGTCTCTTTTATATAGACCTTAGTGGTCCCCTAATACTGTATCTGAAGTTTCTTTTATATAGACCTTAGTGGTCCCCTAATACTGTATCTGAAGTCTCTTTTATATAGACCTTAGTGGTCCCCTAATACTGTATCTGAAGTCTCTTTTATATAGACCTTAGTGGTCCCCTAATACTGTATCTGAAGTCTCTTTATATAGACCTTAGTGGTCCCCTAATACTGTATCTGAAGTCTCTTTATTCAGACCTTAGTGATCTCCTAATACCCCAGGGTCTGCCATCTAGGATAGGACTTTTGCTCTTATGACAGTTAATAAGGGTCACTTCTCAACACACTTCAGTGTGTACAATAACGCACAACTAATAAATATGTCTCATAGATCTCAAGAACTCACATTCGACACTGCACTTCCTTGGGTCCTTAGCAAAACCGCCGCCAAGGGTGAAGTTAAAGGGATGAATGGTTGTCAAGAACATCAAAGGACAGACAGACAGACAGACAGACAGACAGACAGACACTAGAGTGCGGATCGGGCCGGATTTTTCTGTCCGAGCCCGGCCCGCGTCCGACAGAGCAGTAACCGAACCCGACCCGAGCCCGACAGGCATTAAGATATTTCTGTCCGAGCCCGACCCGAGCCCGACAGTTAAAATCGCATTTGTTTCTCATACTAATGACACATGTACATTTGTTTGTGTGGAAAGCCGCTTTTATTAAGCAATTGTAGGAAGGCATTCGGAAATGTCAACAGATGAGCGCATCAATGCACAGCTGACTTTCCTTCGTTTTCAATAGTTTTAAAATCTCCTGCGGCCAACTTCTTTTTAACATCTTCCATCGTTGCGCTGCCACATGGAGCTTAATACGCACGTCTTTGGTTGTCACAGCACACAGGAAGACGGATGTTAGGGTAATATTGGACATTTATTTTAAGCTGTTTTAAATTCAAAATGTTCAATGCCTTATCGCGCTGATGTGACCGAGCCCGACCCGAACCCGAGCATCCTTTCTAAAAATCTGTCCGAACCCGGCCCGACCCGTCGGGTACCGTCGAGTCCCGTCGGGCTCGGGTCGGGTATCCATCCTCTAACAGACAGACAGACAGACAGACAGAAACTCCTTCCATTTGAGTTAGATTTTTATTTTGACTGGAGTTCAAGAAGCAACTGTGCAATTGAAGTCCTAATGCGTGCGGTTTGCACTTTTTGTCGCTGTGGTGTTACTGCACTGCACATCCCAGGGATCATCTGCGAACGTTACGGTGCAAACATCGGTTGGCGGTCCATTTCTACCCTAAAAACTTACTTTGTAGTTAAAATGTAAAATACAGAATGTGTCCTGGGGAAAGTGAAGCGAGTGGATCATAAAGTTGCAGAGCAGTTTTAAGTTTGGAGTATTTCCGTTGTGTAACTGAGGCTTTTATAACAGCAATTCAGCAGCGGCGGCACTGTAACCTTGGCACACCGAGAACTTCCTCCTCCCACACACACACACACACACACACACACACACACACACACCCTCATCCTGTCTCAGCAAAGCTGCCTGTGCTGCCACATCCCACACATACTCTTATTCAGGGCACACACACATTTTATTTCTGACAAAAAAATTCAGTAGCATAATTGACTTCCTATCCGCTGTAAATCACTGTCTACTAACTGTCTGCTCGTGTGTGTGTGTGTGTGTGTGTGTGTGTGTATGAGTACATCACATCACAGTTCAGATTAAGTTAATTTCATTCATCTCTCAGATTTAATTTCAGTCGTTTCTGGAGAGCCTCTTCTTTCTGTCGTGTTTCCTCCTTGCTCTCCGCGTACCATTTCTTTCAAAACCAAAATCGGCAGCGACGTCTCGGCTTAACAAATGATTGACAGCACTAAATTAAAACAAAACATGGCTGCTCCAACATGAACAGTGGGCAATTTAAGTCCTTGAGTCACAAAGCAACAGAGCAGAGACTCCAGAGACGTGAAATAATTACTTTAGGTCATTTCTTTTCAGAAATTGATTTATTTCTATTTCTGCTTCTGTGGCCCATCATAATTCCCTACTTGGATGTTTCAGGAACCCACAAAGAAGCAGCCACTCGAGTGACTGTAAAGGCTGTAGCTGGTTCCTCTCACCCGCAGACACATCAGGGCCGAAACCTCACGCCATAAAAACAGTCCGCCTCACCAACGAGGCCCCGGACCCCCACTGACACGACTCTTAGGTTTAGGAAGAGATGGTGGGTGGGCTTACAAAATGAACGTCTTGGAGACACGCGGGACAAGAGCGGGACACGAACCCCCGGTCTCCTGGGTGAACGTCTTGTGTTGTTTGACCCATCCACCCCCCCAACCTGCATCCCTCCTTATGCAGATATGCCTTTAATACTACTTGCTACTAGGGTTGGGCAGTAATAGGGTGTACCACAGGGTCTTAAAAATAGCAACGGTATCAGTTTCAATACGTCATTAAAAAAAATGCAATGCACTTATATAGGAGACAAGGATTAAATATAATTAATTTAATGCCTAAACATGCCTATGTGTGGTTGTCATCACGTTACAGTGTGGAGGAGAGAGAGAGGAAGAGAGATCATTTTTAATTAGTCACGGTGATGCGGTATACCGCGGTAAAATAGGGAGGAGGTTTGACGGTATCCAAATTTGGATGTATAGGGCTAATTGGCAAGCTAACATGATAGCACTAGCCAGCCAAAGTAGCTCGCCAAGCTAGCTGATGCATTTGTGTCCGGACTGATTGCAGACCAGCTATAACTCTGTCAGCAATTGGATGTTGCAACCAGGACTGACAATATATTGTTTTTTTTTTATCATCATTGCGATATTAACTGGAATAATAATAATCAACATATCACAAAAGGCTGCAAGATATTACAAAAGACACTCGACACTGTAAAAACTGTGAAAACTGTACTTTAAAATGTAACTGTCATTCTTATTTCCTGGGGCCTTTTATATTAAATCCAATATCTCCAACACTGGGCAACTGACACCAAAACTCTCTAGACCGATGAATAGAACCACAGGTACGAGGAAACATATGTATTTTAGATTTTGGGGTGAATTGTCAAACTAATTGAAGGATTTTAGTCCTAAATTTGGCAACATCTCTCTGACAAGGTAATTGGCCAAATCATATTGTTGCGAGGAGTGTTATTGAGCTCCTCCTCCTTTATTTTTATTTTTATTTATTTTTTGGCTTCCTTCTTTCAATGCATTTCAACACTCTCACAGGGCAAATAAATCCATCCATCCAAACAAATAAAAAAGGCAGAGGGGCCGATTGTTGCACCCACAAGAGCAGAAAATAGACCTGAATTCGATGCAGCTCCTGTCTCACTGTATTTCGACTGGAAGAGCTCTCTGTGCACCTACACACATAACCCCGGGGTGACAGCAACCAGCTCCGGTGCTTTCTCTGGAGGTTGTCAAAAAGCTCTCTGGGAAATGTAGGAAGCGAGTAACAGAAATAGAAGTAGAGGAGACAAGTTGAAGGGAAACAGGACTGGAGGATGTGCTATATTCCTATAAATTGCTGCAGATGAACAACCCAAGACCATTGCCCTATCATGCACCCCGCCCAGCGCAGTGTAAAGCCCGACGTAAGACCCAACAGAAGACCCGACGTAAGACCCGACGTAAGACCCAACAGAAGACCCGACGTAAGACCCGACGTAAGACCCAACAGAAGACCCGACGTAAGACCCCACGTAAGACCCAACAGAAGACCCGACGTAAGACCCGACGTAAGACCCAACAGAAGACCCGACGTAAGACCCCACGTAAGACCCAACAGAAGACCCGACGTAAGACCCGACGTAAGACCCCACGTAAGACCTGACGCAAGACCCGACGCAAGTATCTATTTTTTTTTTCCGTGCTAGTTTAAGACCGACGCGGTTGTCAATTTCCCAGCGTCCATGTACTTTAAATAGCGATTGCACCTGTCCTGCGCCCGTGGCCGTGGTCTTACAGAAAGATGTGTTCAGGTGCATTCTGGGTGTACTGCTATCTCGAGGCAGCGGAGAGGGATTGTGCCATTGATCAACAAAAACCTGGTCTACTGTAAAGTCCAAAACGCAGCATTTCATTATTTTAACAGCGTATAGTAAAATGTGCCTTGGCTCCTGTTACACACACACACACACACACACACACACACACACACACAAGGACGGGCAGCAGCACACAAACATGCAAAAAAATTCCAATGTGAAATAGTATTATAATGATTGCTTTCACTTCATGCACAAGCAGATCAGATAGATACGTAGATGAATGGATAGATAGATAGATAGATAGATAGATAGATAGATAGATAGATAGATAGATAGATAGATACTGAGCCCAATAAAATAAAATGGGAAATTATAGTGTTACAGCAGCAAAATCAGTCACACTGCACAGAATTAAATATAAATGAAATACTAGGATACGATAGACATACATACAATATACATGAAATAATAATAGGATAAAATACAAGAACGAATATTTGAATATATACAAGTATAATAGCAATGCGTCAAGGTACAAACGCGCACGGACCCTTTTTTTTAATATCGTTAAACGAGCATAAGTGGACTCATACACGCCTGAAACGCACCTGCGCCCGGCGCTTTAGGCCAGGAGCTTAGACAGTTAAATAGGGTCACATCCAAATAAAGATTTATATTAATCAGCAGGTAAATCCATGTGTTCCTCATCTGCAGAACCCTTCTACATGCGTGCACACATGTCATGCTGGGAGCTTCCTGGTTTAACTGCAACCTCCTGCTGTTGGCTCTCACTGTAGCAGCTTGAGTTTGAGTGCCTTGCTCAAGGGGACGCAGTAGGTGTACCGCTGTGCTGTAGAAGGAAGCCCTTTGCATTCTTTATCCAGGACTCCTTTTCAACACATGATTGCATAACACTTTTACCTGGCCTGAGGTGAGAAAACAGGTATTGTAATACAACTGCTGAGCAAGTGTATTTTTATTTATAAAACTTCTGGCAGGGAGGAACATTGGCCCAACATTTTATTTGCACTGGCACCGAGAAAGGTTTTAAAAAGTTTTAAATTTAACTTTGCAGCGACCTGCAGTCGGCCGGCCTTACACACACACATACATTTTTTTGTTTTCACCCCAAAATCTGAAAGGGATGTTTTCAAACATAACCTACATACTGTCATCTTGTGAATGATGTTTTATTTAATTTAGGCCGAGGTCCATCTTGGGCTTTTTCCCCGACTCATCTGCACATTATGTCTGATGTTTAACTTGTGGAAAATGTATATTAGTATAACTCAGTAAATATATACATACATAAATACTAAGGTGCACAGGAGCTGGCCTGCTTCCAGGCGTCTGTACCTCTGCCCACATTAGGAATTCAAATACGTCTCATCCCAGAGCCGGAAACATAGTGTCGGAAAAATGGCAACAACAGAGTGTGGATGAGACAACCTCATTGCCAGACAAACGCCTCCATTTCTTTCACAAAAGGTGAAAACCTAAAGACTATTCAGTCTTATTATCAGGTGAGATCTAACAAACATCTCCAGGTGGAAGTAGGACAGTTGAAAAACCTGGTTAATAGGCCGGGACCAATTCCCAATGCACACTTACACACACTCACACTCTCTCCAGTCCAGCTTATTGTTC